>PVLA01011166.1:0-55922 GCA_004027455.1 Hydrochoerus hydrochaeris
TAAAACCTATTGTTTAGGATTGTCCCTGCCTGGCCCTAAGCCTGGGGAGCTTCCTGCTTGGGGCTGGGGGTTGCTGCCAAAGGTTAGCAAATATATACTCCAGCTTCTAAAAAATAAAAGGGGGATTCAGATTCACTCACAGACTGGTGTGCAGTGTCTTCTGTCTCTCACTCGCCGACTCCCTGTCCACCTTTGGGAACCCTCTGCCTGCCACAGCTGGACTCCGGCACCAAATATTTTATTTTATGTAATTCTCTTAGTAGCTTTGTTCTGTTTTAACTGCAGATGAAGTATCATATCTGCAAGTATACTGTCCTCTATTAAAAATCAAACTTTTTCCGGGCACTCAGGAAACTGAGGTAGAGGAGTCACTGCAAGTTTGAGGCCAGTCTAGGTTACATAATGAGTTCAGCCTGAACTGCACAGAACTGCATAGAGAGAGCCATCTTAAAAAAAAAGGAAAAGAGAAAAAACTGTATACAGTGGTACATGCCTATAATCCCAGCACTCAGGAGGCTAAGACAAGAAAATCAGTGCAAGTTCGAGACCAGCCTGGGTTACAAAGTGAGCTCAAGACCAGCCTGAACTGCATAGCAAGACCCTGTCTCAAAAAGACCAAAAAAAAAAAAGACTTTTCTGCCAGCTGTGGTGGCACATACCAGTAATCTCAGCACTCTTGAGGCTGTGACAGACACAAGTTTGAGGCCAGCCTTGGTTACACAATCAATTCAAACCCAGATTTTATAAGGAGACCCTGTCCCCCCCCAAAAAAAATTAGACAAAACAACTTTTTTAAAAATCAGACTTGTCTAAAACTGAAAAATAGACACTCATATTCAGTAATTTTCATCTTGGTGTGTTTGTGTTGACTGTGGACTTGGGGACTGCTGAACACATAACCTGGAGAGATGTGTGTGACATCTCCAGTCATTTTAGTTGGGAGCTGCAACTCTGCAATAAACTATTTCATGTCTTCCAGTTAAAATATACTCGATATACAAATGGAGGACAGCAGGGATCAGGACAGTATGTGATCAAGAGGATCACATCAGCGTCTTATCCAGGTGGTTCTTTCTCTTGCACAGTGACTGTTTCTTAAGCAGGTACTATTGTTTGTCGTTGTTTATTTCTTCATGACAAAGCTCTGGGCCCTTTATCTTCAGACAGTGCTTTTTGTCACAGCTCAGCAGGACAGCTCTTCTGTTGCCCCTTGGCTGGGGTCACTCTGGTGGCACACTGAAGTGGCAGTCAGTGGGGGCGGGGACATCCACGAAGGCGTTTTGCAGCTACACTGGCCATACGTGGCCCTCCCTACGACCTCTCTGCCAGAGGGAGCTGGGCTCGCAGCGGGTTCACAGGGACCGACTTCTCAGCTCACAGATCTCCTGAGCTTCACTTCAGACTGTGGATGTCACCTCCACAGCATTCTGTTTAGCCATGGATCCCAGGGTGACTTGGACTCGGGGAAGACAAACAGCCTCTACTGGGTGTGTCTGTCTCTGTGGTGGGGGAGGGGGTGCTAGAAGTTGGACCTAGGGCTTCACACTAAGCTACATCCCCAGCCCATTTTTCGTTTTTGAGATAGTTTCAGTTGCCCAGGCTGGACTCAAACTTGGGACCCTACACTGTCATCCCCAAATCATTCACCCAGAGCACAAGACATCTGCATTCAATTGTCCAACAATACCAGCACAAATCTTTCCGTTCAGTAGTACAACTATCTTCACTATATTGTCATGGTTTATGTCAGTGGCCCCATGCCTCATGCAATTACTGAGGTGACCAAATCTAGCATTTGTGATTGGTTCATTGTCTAGTGCTTAAATTGATGGTGTGAGTGTTTCACCCACCCAGGGGTGGAGCCAGGATATGAAGAAACAGCAGGAAGAAGATGTCTCTCTCTCTCTTGCCATTTGGTGCTTTGTTGTTTGCAGCTGGCCATGAACAGTGGCCCGCCATGCCACCCTGCCACCCTGCCTTGCAGCCAACTGAATCTGGACTGAAACCTCCAAGAACTGTAAGAAATAAACCTTTCCTTCCCTAATTTTGGGTGTCAGGTATTTTGTCTCAACAAGGAGTAAAAAGTATATATATGCATATATATATATATATATATATATAGTATATACATATATACATATATAGTATACATGTGTGTATATATATATATATATACACTATACATATATATATATATATATATATATATATATATATATATGTATCTTGTTTCAGCTTTGACACTAGTGAGACAATATGATGTTTATACATGCGTGTCTGATTTATTTCACTTATGAGTATGGTCTCAAGTTGCATCCATTTACCTATAAAAATCTCCAGTTTATCCTATAGACAGGATTTTTTTTATCTAAAGAGAAAAAAAAACAGAAAAAAGGGAAGCAATAATACAAAATTCAAAAAAAAGAAATAAAATAAATACTAAGAAATCACTAGTTGACAAATTACATACTGTCATCTTAGAAATAGTTATTCAAGTTACAGAATTAAAGCACACAAAGTGGACATTCAAACTGTGAGACTGCAAACAGTTCTGCTCAATGATCCAACAAAAACTTAGTAATATGGTTATCAATCCTACACCCTTAAACATACATGCAGTTATATCCTTTAGAGCACTTTCTTTTCCTCTCTTTTTTATAATAGAAATTACACATTTTGGGTTTTATTACTCCTTCATTTCTTATTACTTTTTTTTAGTTGATAAATTACATATTATAGACAGGATTTTAAAAAATGAACTTGTACTCTTTTATAAACCTATACCTACCTATTCACTAGTCTGTGTATTTCTCCCATCAATTATTCAAATTCTATCCTTTAAGAACATGGAAGACATTTTCTCAAAATCAGCCCAAAATGATCTCTGCCTCCTGATACAAGGTTTTCCTTTTATTCCCATACAAGGGCACATGAAGTAAACAGAATCAGGGCTGAGGATTTAGCTCAGCGGCATAAGCGCCCGTGCAGTTGTGAGTTCAATCCCCGGTACCAAAAAAAAAAAAAAAGTAAACAGGATCTAGAAGGGCAAAGAAAGACTGAGCACACTGAGGTACCTGCCTTCAGGAAGCCTGGATCCTATCAGGAATCAAGATTCACACTCATTTACAATCATTTTTAGAATCGTGAGCTCCACCAAGTCAGATGCAACAAGGAACCTCTCCTCCCAGTGTGCACACATGCACAGGTGTTACAGAATTCAAGAGATCACAGAGACCAACAGGAAAAACGGGATTTTATTTTAGGATTTTAGGTGCACATGGGCTCAGCTAGCACTTTTGTGTGTTCAAAATAGCTGCGCATCAGACAAAGGAAAGGGTCCAGTCTTTACACATTTGGTCAAGGCGACTAGCATGAAAAAAGACAGAGACCGTTCTTTACTCAGTGACAGTGCTCAGCTCAGCTGTGAAAGAACACAGTCATAGGGGAGTTCTGGGTGTCACAAGACCCTGTTAACAGAAACATAGTTGTCTACCTTCTCTGTATTTCTTGAGAGAAAACAGTTTCTAAGATGTCACAGGGTTGCATCTACAGAGTGTAATTGTCTACTTATCAGTACCAGAGCAGAGGTCAACCTTGAAGGAAAGCAGACTCCTGAGGAACCTGGACATTCTTACAGGACTCTGTAAGAGATCTTTATGTACCTTATCTGTAACAGGGGTCAGCACCTGTAGGGAAGGAGTAATCTGGAAGCATAACTATGAAATGGGAAAAACTGCTTAAGAAAACCTGACTCTTCTTCCAAGTTCTGCTTCAGAGGTACACATATTTCCCATGTAACTTGTGGAATGAAAGTAAGGTTTATAGATTTGTAAGTGTACCACAGCATAATTACTCTCATTTTTTAACTAAATCTTGAGAAATAGAACAAAATTAGAAAGGTTTATGAATCACATTTGATGGTTTACACCCTAGATGTTTCTGGACTAAGCGTGACTTTCTGTCACTTCATTTTCCAAAAGTAACAACATCCTGACACACTAGGGTCAGAAAGAGGGGAGAAATAAAGGTGAATGGGAAGAACACAAAGAAATGTAACAAAAGGGAAGAAGTAAAGACAGAGAAAATAGAAATGTGTAAGAAGTCTGAATAAGGGCTCCAGCAAATCCAAAATAAATCAAAAGAGATAGTTAGAGAAACAAGAGGACCACAGGCTTGGAAGACTGTCAGGCTGCGGGCTGCCCATGCACTCTGAGCATCTCACACAAGTCTGGCATGGTCTGCTCAGCAACACCGGCAAGAAACGGCACGCCAGGTAGAGCGCAGTCCAGGCTGGTGACATGAGGTGGAGGTGGCCAGTGAGACTGCAGACACAGGAGGAGAAGGTTGGAGGGAGACAGGCAGGAATGGGAAGGGAACCGCAGCAAACTTCCTTTATATGGATGGGGTCTGAAGACTCCAGCACGGTAGCCTTCCACCCCTAAAGCTCGACTCTCAGCACTTCAAATGCTGTCCTCCTCACTCGCGGAACAGTCTCCGCTATTCTAGTCACTTACCCACTTTCTACTTACAACTAAAGACTTTGTCTTTACTAAAATATCAACTTCAGGCCCGGGGGTTCAGCTCAGTGGCACAGAGCCTGCCTGGGAAGCACAAGGTACTCAGTTTGAGTCTCAGTACCGAAAAACAAAAACACACACACAAAAAAACTCATCAACTTCATTTGCCCAAAACTTAAGTGGTAGATGCCCCAGAAATCATTCGGCAACTCTTCACTGAAATTTATGTGTTAGCGTTATACTGACCTCTAGACATACTCATTAGCTCAACCTCCGCGCAGATGCTTCTAGATCAGAGAGACCATTTCAGGACCACGAGGTAAACTGGACCGAGCATGAGCTAGGCAGGTGCAGCAGATGACCTTCGCTGACCCAGATGGGCTCTGGGGTCTTAGACAGGAAAGCGCTGGAGGTGGGGCGAGTCCCACTGAGGCGCAGGCCGGGACCCTGCAAACCCTTGAAACACTGCTTCCCTTTCTCCCTTGCCTTGCACCCACCACAAGCAAACTGTTGCATCTCTCATCATTTCTGGGGGGGTACATTTTAGATATACATAACGATCACATTCATCAAAGATAATTTGTAGCTGTACATGACATAACTTTGTTTCCCCACAATTCCCTAACCTCCAACCCCTTCTTCCCTCCCAGAGCTTTGTTTCCATGTTTCCTTTTCTCTTTTCCCCCCTACTCTTCCTTTTCCTTTTCTCCCTGCATCTCTGATCATCTTACCCCCACCACGACACTTATTGAAAAGGATTTGGCTTACTTGGCTCGCGTCGTTCCCCACGCCAGCAAATCCACGTGGCCCAGGACCGCTGCGGGCAGAGGGTCCCTGACGCCACCAGCGCCGCCATCTTTGCCCCGCCCGCCATAGAGACGCCGGGCGCCTAGAGCGCCCTCTGTCTCGGGGCTGCCACGCCACTGTGGCTGGAATCCTAGCAACCCACGGGCGACTACGCGGAGCGGTGATATGACGGCGACCTCCGTGAGTCTGAACGCGCCGGGGGCTGACTGGTGACCCTGGCCGCGAAGTGGGCATCGGTCGATGGCCAGTAAGAGGGCGCTGACCGTCAGAGGCCAGAACCTGCGAGGGACAACGCGGGCGAGAGGAGATGGGGTCCCCAGCGCGGCGACCCGGCCGGTCCCGGACGCCGAGCAGGCGAGCTCTCGTCCTCCCGATAGAGTCGAGGGGAGCCGCTGGGCGGCCGGCCGCTAGGGCTCCTTATACCGCCGAGATTAAACCTCTGAAGGCTCCATCGACCAGCAGGGCGGCGTGTGACCTCTGGACCGCCTGCACCCCGCAGAAGCGCGTGGCCCACCGGGTGGCGCCCGGGCAGGAAGTTATTCCCGCGCCTGGACCCTGTGGGCCCGAGCAGCCGACCCCAGGGGTCAGCACGTGCTCCTCGCTCACCACCCTCAGCGACCTACAGAGTTGCGTTAATGAGGGTCTCGATCCCCAGAGCCTGTAAGTACTGAGGGCAAGCGCAACTCCCCCAGGGGCTCTGGGAAGCTTGGGGAAGACGCTCCATGAGCCCAGGAAAGTCTTCCTGGACCCAACCAGCTCTTCTCGGGGCTCCTCGGAGCTGCTACAGTGAAATCCCTGAGTCATAAACACCGAGTTCCACACCTACACTGCCACTTGTAACTGTGTTACGTCATGCACAGATCACCTAAAGGTGCTTTCTCCTTTGGAATGTTGAGCTCATACTTTGGGGGATTGGGGTTGTAGAGATTGCACAGTGTTCGTGGGAAGCCACATTCCCCACCTTTACGCCTAGCTCTTTGCCGGTGCCTGGCACAGCGTCTGCAACTTAATGTGTGCTTGAAAAGATCTTTCCTAGGAATAAAGGACACGTGTGCCTTGTTAAAATTCGTTCTGACATTGTGATTAAGAACTGTTAAGGGACCTGGGCAAGATGATATGTATCTGAAATCCCAGCACTCTGGAGGCTGAGGCAGCAGGATTGTTATGAGTTCGAGACCTGCCTGGGCTACAAAGTGAGCTCAAGGCCAGCCTGAACTGCATAGCGAGACCCTATCTTTAAGAAACAAAACAAAACAAAAACCGATAAGAGAATGTCTTCCTGCAGGTTTGCTGAGACTGGCACAAGTTTGTCTCCACCATCGGCACGTCTCATACTTCTCCATCAGTGCCTGCCGCCAAAGAAACTAACAAAGAGGGAGAAGAGACTGAAAGAAAAGATTACAGTGACCCTTATGAAGCTGAACAACCAAATCCACGATGCTCAGATGAGGCAGAACTGGCTGCTGGAGGAGAACAGGCAGCTGCAGAAGGAAAAGCTCCTTGTGGAGGCTGAAAGCAAATCTATTCTGGACTATCTGACTGAGAACAGTAAGAACCGGGAGAGGAAGTGTGAGGAGCTATGGAAAGAGTATTTCCAACAATGCCAGAAGCTGGAGCAGAGCAAACAAGAATTAGCCTCCAGGTATGAAAAAGAAACCTCAGACCTGAAAGCACAGCTTTTGCGGGGTGCACAGGTCCAATTCAAATTGAAAGAGCAGTTGAGGGCTCTGAGGAATATTGCCACCGTCAAGGAGAGGCAGGACAGGACAATACAGAGCTTGCAGGAGCAGATAGAGAGGATCCCAGCAGAAACGCACGTGAAGGACCAGGAGGCACACTTCCAGTTACTCCAGCAAAAAGCCCTCGTGGAGCAAGAGATCAAAAAGCTGGACCTGGTGCGGGAGCAGCTGGGGGAGAAAAAAAGAAGGGAGCTCGGTGGGAAGGCCGAAGTCTTGGAGTACACAGCACAGAAGTCTCATTTTGGATTCTGCCGTGGCCTCTACAGAGAAAACCAGCAATTGAGGAAGAAATTAAAGTCACTACTTCAGGAAGCCCAAAAACTGGAAGCTATTGAGAGCCGGTTAGAAAACCAGCAGCAGCTGCTGAAGCAGAGACAGTGGTACCAAGAAGCCATCATGAGGGGGAGGCAACGATTGCAATCCAGGGGGCATCAGAGCCCGAAGCAACGGGGTGCTCCAAGGGCCACACTGCACCCTCCCCTGGACACCAAGTCAACACCCAAAGGGATCCCAACAATAACAGAAGATGTAAGAACTGGATCAAGTACTCCTCGGCAGTAGAAATCCCTCTAAGGAGTTAGACCGAGTACTCCTAGGGTGAAATATTTTTAATCTTGGGCCATCTATCACGTTTTAGAGGATAAGGAAAGTTACCTAATTATACCAAGTACTATATAGTACTATTGGGGGCTTAGTTACCCCTTCATGTGTACTCTTTCCTATACAGATGACCTTTTGTCATTTATATGATCATGTATTTATGACCATTTAATAGAACTAAGACTCATATTTTATAATTATACACTTTTTTATTCAAATTGTACTTTTTGCATTTTATGGCCGATGGAACCTAGACTGATGATTTATTGGGAGGTGAATCTTGGCACAGCTGAATATATTTAGACACTTTGACATTGCTTCTCGTAGGAAGATAGAATCAACCATGTTGTCCAGAAAAAGTGATGAGAAACTTCACAATAAACTTAGCGAATAGGGTAAAATGAATTTATTGAAAACTGGATTAAAAAGACTTTCTTTCCAAGTGCCTTTTACTCCTAGCTTTAATATTTTTTGTTACAAATGTGGTTTCTTTGTGTTATTTAAAAATAAAAGCCTAGGGGAGAAAAAAAATAAAAGTCTACTTATGATTATAATTTATCCATTGGTTTTATTATAGCTTCATTATGCTGAATTATCTACCTTACCACTCCTTTCTCTAATGTAATAATGAAATAATGTAAGTACTTCTATTGCAGAAGCTTAGGGCTTTCAATAGCCTGCAGTTAGTGTTCACTGGACTACGTCATTTGTGAACTGAAAACAGAACTTAGGAAGTATTGGTATCAAGACAAATCTGAAAGCCTTATTTCCTGTGGATAGGAAACCCCAAAAACCATATCTCAGGCTGTTAGGGGTCTGGAAGCAGCATAGCACGTGAAATACTACCCCCCTCCCACTGTTCCCCATATCTAAGGGCCTCAGTGTACCTTCAGGTGTTGTCATCCCAGACAGTGGACCTCAGATATTGTTCCTGTGTTTTTCAGTGAGTTTAAGAACAGAAAGTGGCATGTGGCTGAAGTGCACTAGTAGGAAGATGAGAAAATTTGGGGAAGGGAGGGGAAGGTAAAATTAGTAACTGAGAGGACAAGAGGGTAGACAGAGACTAGGTGTGGTGGCACCAGTTTCCCAAAGGCAAGAGTTGGGGCTGGTGGCCCTCACCTGGACTCCCAGCAGTCTCACGGCTGAGGCAGAAAAGTGGTGACTCTGGTAACAGCATTGGCAGTAGATTTACTTGCAAATTTGAGGGGCCTGATTGGAGAGGTTAGGAAGTCACAAGAGGGTGGGGCGACTTCAAAATTAAGGCAAAGCAAAAGTAACATTTCTAAAGTGTTCCCTTTTAAGAAGACAGACATTATTTTATTCTTTTTGATAACCAAAAAGAATAAAAAGCCATTCTTTTTGGTATGACTTGATTTTTTAAGTTTGATTTTAAGAACTATTTCTGATAACAAAAAGAGAAAGGCACAATTCACTCTCCACCTCAAGAAGCAATTACACAGTTGATGTCCTTCTGGATCCTAGAAGTACTATCCTAAATTTGGAGTTTATCATTCATCTGAATGTTTTCATAATATAGAAATACTGATGTGGACATGTACATAGAGGCGCCTGGTACTTACATCCATGGCAAACTTTATGTAAATGCGATACTTAATATCATTGCTTTTTCCTATTGTTGTATTAGTGTAGTGAAAACCAGAAGCCCTCATTAGCTTTATAGCTTGTGTTCTACACTGAGTTTATTACAGTCTATCCCTCTTTTAGATGTTCACTATAAGAACTTTACTCTTCAGTGGATTGTGGGAGGAGTGTTGATTTTGCTTATTTATTTAGTTATTTTTATTTTTTCCAAATCCATTTTTTCTCAACGATAAAAAAAAGGAGAAGAAGAAGGAAAAACTATCACAAAATTTCAAAGCACATCAATTGGGGCAACAATGGTACATACGTTGCATTTTGTATTAAAATTTGTCACACAGGGTCTAGTGGGTTGTCTCCTGGATAATGGTTGGTTTTTGTGCTGTGAAGGGCATGTGTTTTGGCCACGGTGATGCCAAATGTTGTAAACCCCAATATCGAGTTCAATCATCCAAGTATTGTAGTCCTCTTTCTAGTTTTCCTCACAATTCAAAAAGTTATATTTATAATCCCATTGAGATGTCATTGGAATCCCAGCAAGTTAATTCCAATCAACCACCACCAATGCAGCCCACGGCGATAGTAAAAACACCAAGACATATTCCAAGTTAAGGGCAGCCAAAGGGTCCTAAGTATAATCCTTGTGAGGACATGCGGACAAGGCCTTAATCCTAGGCCTCTCCCAGAATTTATTATCTTGTGAAGAAGGGGGGCGGCTCAGGGATGAGTGACAGTGAGGATGGGGGGAGCAAATTACCCGAGTAATTTGAGCTGGCTGGCCAGGTGGCGCCTCTGTAAATTTGCAGAGATAAAGATATGTGGAAGGATCAATTTACATAATCCAATTTAGGTAACAATGAAACTTTTTTGGGGGGCTATTGCTTTGGTTCTGATATGCAAACTCTTGTGCCCTGGGGAGTCATAGCCTCTTTATCTTGAGGCTCCTACCCAGCTGACATTCCTGGAGCTATTTGCTCTAATATCTCGGGAGCTCAATCCTGTACATATCTGTATTGTACGGAGAACACTAAGCAGGAAACAGGACTGTCTGTCAGCTATAGAAATTGCATGTTAGCGCTTCAGATAGCCTTATTTGCAATGCTTAGAGCCAATTGAAGAGAGAAAAAAATATCCTAGCCAGCTTTTTACATATCAGTATAAGAAAATGAGTCTCCAAATAATCAAAGTCACAGTAATTGTTTTGGATTCAAAAGGAATCACTGGAGTTGTCTCCCACAATCCCCAAATCATTCACCCTGATTTTGCTTATTTAAAAAGACCACTTGTGGGGCCAGGGATTTAGCTCAGCGCAAAAGCACCTGCTTTGCAAGTGCAAGGTTCTGAGTTCGATCCCCGGTACAAAAAAAAAAGACCACTTGTGGGACCAGGGATTTAGCTCAGCGCAAAAGCACCTGCTTTGCAAGTGCAAGGTCCTGAATTCGATTCCCAGTACAAAAAAAAAAAAAAAAAAGACCACTTGTGGGCTAGGGATTTAGCTTGGTGGCACAAGTGCCTGCCTGGCAAGTGCAAGGTTGTGAGTTTAATCTCTGGTACCAAAAAATAAGCAAACAAGAACACTTGTTCCTAGCTGCTATCAATCCCTGTGATACCTTGGGAATCTCTGCCCATCTGATTTGACATTCTGTCCCCTCTGTGACTCTCCCTTGTCACTGCAGAATTGTCCCCAAGAGCTCACTTCCTTAAAGAGGCACAGCTGCTTCTGAGAGCCCTGCTAGGTTTTTCTTTTCTTTTCCTTTTTTAGGTACCAGGAATCAAACAGGACCTCGCACTTGCCAGACACATGTTGTGCCACTGAGCTGTATTCCCAGCCCAAGCACTGCTAGTTTTTGTAGTGTGACAGGGTTCTTTTGAACTCCACCATTTTTTTTTTTTTTGGAAAACAATGAAGTAACATCATATTTTAGAAGTAAATACAATAAAAACCTTTTCTTTGTTTTATAATTTTTAATTGCCCAAAGCAGAGAACTTTGATGGCAGAGTATGGGTTAAAGTAGGTTGTTAAAATCCAAGTTTGGTCCCAGTACCCTTTAGCATCCAGATCTACCACACGTTAACATCTATCTGCTCAGGGAGCATCTAGAGAGCAGCTCAGTCAGCTCTGCTGATCATGGTCACACTGACCTTGAGACACTTCTATGCAGAGATTCCTTTGCACAGTCTCAAAGACCAGATAGTTAACTTAAGAACTTTTTGAACTGAAAGGACATTTTTTTTCCACAAAAAAAGATCATCAAATGAGAAGCGTTATTCTCCCTGCAGTGGAGATGTTCCAACACAAAAGCAAACTGCAGAGCTGGAACTTACCAAGTAGAGGGAAAGCTAAGTCTACTTAAAACCAGTGTAAACAGCAGTGTTCTGTATGCAAGTGTCAGGGTCTGTAAACCCTCTTCTGGTTGGTCTGTTTCTACATATGCCCTGCACATTTCTCACCTCCTTTGTCTTTACATTAGTCTTCTCAGTCTATCTCAATTTTCAACACAATAAAAAATTACAATATTATTTAAGGAGTATATTTCTAAAACAAATATATTTTTAAAACCCAACATTATTTCACCATGGCTTATGACCCCATCTGCTCTACCTGTAGCCCAACTCTCACTCTCATCTGCCACTACTCTCTCAAGTTTTTCTCAGCAGTCTTACTAGGTCCAGTACTCACTCAACAAGCTCATTCCAGCCTGAACTTTCTTTGTGTCACCCACCTGAAAAGGAGCCCACGCCTCAATGCCTTTCTCTGGTGACTTACTATTGTGATTTTTTATTTAGGTGATAATTACCTCCCAGTAGTAATTATCATATGTGTTACTACTACTACGCTCTCAAAATCTGGAACAATGTCTGAATCTTAGAAGCAAATCAATAATGGGTTCAATTAACAAGCAAACTTCTGTGAATTAAGAAATCTAGATGCATTGAAATGATTTAACTATCCATGGCTATAATCACTGTTCTTGCATGTATAAAAGGAACTGAAGTTTCAAAATAGGCATAGACACAAAATTATACAAACTTAAATAGGCAATAGTCTCTCTCCTTTGTCTCCTAAATCTAATATTCTAAGTCATTATTTCAAACTAACGCTGTCCTCTCAAATCCCCAACGTGCAATGAACAGAACTCTTCTCTGTTCCCACACAAGGATCAAACATGCAAGTCGGTATGCTTTTGTCAATCTTCACAAAAATTACTTAGATATTTATTCATAATTTTTTACCTTTCCCTCAAATGTCTTTTGAGGAAGCCTTCTACCACTTACATTCTATGGTCTTTGGTAATTATTGTTCTGAGTAATTGGAACATATCAGTATAAAAATATTATTCAGAAGCATCACAGCTGGCCCCCATTGTAGATGTGTGAGTTGAAAAAAATCATGTGGTCTCAGACTGACGCCCTTTTCTAACAAAATGAACCACCTCCAAAATCCTGCAACTCCGCCAGTGCTTTAAGTGAAACCACCCAGGATTCTCAGAGAGACAGTCACACAAGTTTTATCTACTTGGGGTTTCCTTTTATTACTTTAAAATCATAATAAAATATACAGAAAATTTACTGTTTCACCATTTTTAGGGGAATGGCATTAAGTACATTCAGTGTTGTGCAACCAGCACCACCATCCATACTCAGACGCTTTCATCACCTGCCGGGGGAAATTCCGCTCCAGTTGGGATCACTTACTATCAGCCCTTTGGTGCCTGAATTGGGAGCCCTCAAGGTTGATCCGAGTAGCGAGTCAGAATGGTCTGCCAAAGGACTGAATATTGGCACTGCACACACACATTTCACTCATTCATCTGTCAGTGAACGTAGGTTTCCTTCCACCATCAGACTCTTTGGAACAATGCTGTGAACACTGGCGTACAAATGTCTTGAGTCCGTTTTCACTTCTTGGGTCACACACCCAGGAGGGGCAGAGCTGGACCACACAGCAGTTAATTTTTAAGGACCTACCACACTGTCACAGTAGCTGCACTGCTTTACCTTCCCGGCAGCAGTGTGTGAGTTCATCTCGCCACATCCTTGACAGCACGGTTGTCTCTGCCATGTCCATCAATTTTGGAAAAATACCTATTCGTCTTTTACCCTTGAGTTGTCCCTTAAACTTGTGTATTTGAAGTCATTTTTATCAGATTTGTAAATATTCCCCCTTTCTGTAGCTTGCCTTTTCACTCTATTGATATCCTTTAATATATAAAAATATAAATCCAGTCTGTAACATTCCTTGTGCTGCCAGTTTTTGCATAGAGATAATTTTCAGATCCAATTATAAAATTCCTTGACCACTTTCATAAACCACTTTCCCTTAGTCTTTGTACATGGCATTAAGGGTTCACCTTCACTCTTTTGCATGTGGACATCAAGCTTTCCCAACACCTTTTGTTGAACATTCATATTTCCACTGACTGATCTTGGCGCTCACATTGAAAATCATTTGATTGTACACATGTGGGCTTATTTCTGGGTTATTCTGTTCCCTTGGTTTGGTTTATCTGTTCTTATGCCAGTACCACAATGTTTTTATTATAGGGTTTGTCTTGCTGTCTTGAGACAAGGTCTCACTATATAGTCCAGATGGCATTAAACTGGCACATGTAGTCCAGGCTGGCCTCAAACTCACAGTGATCCTCCCATCTCACCCACTAAGTGCTGGGATTACAGGCATATGCTGCCACACCCAGCCTCTTTTTGAGACAGTCTCACTATGTAGTTCAGGCTGGCCTCGAATTGCAGCAATCCTTCTGCCTCAGTCTCCCAAGTACTGGGATTACAGGAGTTCACCGCCATGCCTGGCTTCTTATTTTTGAAAGATACATGTTTGGTTGCTAATGAGCTCGTGAACCCCCTTGGAGTGTGTATTAAAGGAGGAACTCAGCCATGACCCAGGGGCAGTTGTGCAATCAGGCACAGGGCGGGGCAATGGGCAGGCAAACCATGCACAGATGTCTGGTTTCTTTAGAAAAGGCACAGGGCCAGAGTAAAACTGTATGCCTTTATTCAACATGGGCCATTAAGATACAGTTTGTCCACGTACAGAAACACTGTACATTCAACTCTGAAGAAAGTAGCTTCTATGAGACCTATGGAAGGGAGTCAAAGTCAGAGGAGTAAAGATGGTGAGTGCTGAAAGGTAGAGTTCTGTCTGTCAAATTGCTAAGGGCTGCGCGCACAAAGGTTTTAATGTGGACAAGACCAACATAAGGTTATGTCTTCCATTCTGGTTCTCCTCGGTGCTGGTGAAAAATGTGTTACAGTGAGTCACAGAACTAAGAGGAGTCTTGAAAAAAAGGTCAATGCACTTATGGATACGTTTTCTTGGTACTGAGGATCGAACTCACAACTGCACACTTGCAAGGCAGGTGCTTATGCCACTGAGCTAAATCCCCAGTCCCATGGATAGGTTTTCATTTCTAGAATTGTCATGTATTCTCATCTTTCATGGATTCTAGAAACTGAATTCTTGGCTCTTTAATCAGTAATTTACTATTAGAGAATAAACTATTATGTCCTTCCCAACATAGAACCTAACAGAGAAGACAAATACAAGTTAGAAAGAATTTTAATTTAAAACATGTGCAAAGTGATTACATACAGTCCAGCTAGGGTCACTAATGGAGTTGCCAAATGGTTAGCTGTTACCTGAAAGTAAAAACTTATATACTATACTTTCCATAGCAAGTACACAGGCTGTGCGTAAAAGCCAGTGGCAAAAGCTGCCACAGTTCCATACAAAACCATTCCTTAGCCTGGGAAATGTCTCAAGTCAAATTCCATGTTATACTCGAGGCAATTTGTTAGGGAAACCCAAAACTAAAAAATAAGTAACTCAATTCAAATTTTTCTTAAAGTATGTGTCAAGTTTATCTTCTCTTCAAGACTCTTTCAGTTAAGATGAAAATCAAGGCACCCCTGCTTCACCCACCAGCTTCTTTTGGTTGTGAAGAATGAAGAAAAATGAAGCTACTCTTCAGGAGAAGCCACTTTCTAGCCACAGCTGCTAATCTCTAAACTTGGAGAAGTTTTTACCATCCTTGTTGCTAAGAACAGTTTTAGGGTTACCCTTTTTTTAGGTAAAGGCTGAAAGCTACTTGAAAATAAATAGTATTAATTTCTTGGTCTACCCAGTATGAAAGAAACCCAACCTCTGCCACTCACCAAGTACTAGAGAAATAAAGGCTATGCATCCTCCCAGCGTCTGGACAGGGTGGAGACCACATTACTTAGTGGAATGCATTTGACATCTCCGACTGCAAGGTGAGTATATAGATCTTTGCACACAGAAACTGAGCTGCAAAGCCAATAACCTAGGTTAAAATGGTAAGGAAAATTCAAGAGTAAGCACTGACAAAATACAACAATTTCTCCTCTTACACAGAGTTAGGATTTGCCTCACTACAATGTAAACGTATAGGGCAGTAAGGGCAAACCTTTTAGAGCTTTTAACGATATAAACAGCCTGCTACAGTACACAAGCCATAGGTTTCCCACCACTGGTATGGGGTAATGCTGGAGCCCTTTTCAATTCACGTTCTCTGATTGGGGGAGGGAGACAGGGAGACAGAAGCAGAGGGAGAGAAAGAAAAGAAAGGAAGGAATGAATTCTACAATGGTAAGAAAACCAAGAACACCAATTTTATTCATTATGGACTCAACCTCCTTTTCACCTACATGAAAAAAATCTTTAGAAAAAATTCCTTTTAGCTTCTTTTGGGTTTAAACAGTGACCAGAAAGCTGTATTACTTACCCCAACTGTTATTTGAAAGGGTGAGTTGAAAACAAATCTGACTTAAATGAATCCTAAAGGATTGCTCTTGGTCCACCTCTCTCTAGGTTTGAGAGATTTCTTAAAACCCATTAACTTTGTTCCCACAATCATTCTCAAAAAAGGTATCTTAGCGCCATGACTCCTCCCTTCTACGTTACCCACTTTCATCTAGAGGCAATGATGTTCTTTCATGTTTTACCGTTGCTTTGTCCAGCATCCCAACTACTTGTATTTTATGTCACTTGTACTTTGAATGCGTCTTGCGAAATGTGTAGCACTGATTACTCCTCTAGCTGTCAACTACAAACATGTTGCACGATCATGACTATTTGAAGAATTTTTTAGTTGCATGCTGCTTTTGTTTAACCTTGCAAAATCAGCACGTAAGTAATGCTTAGCACACAGTGGATACCCAGTAAGTATTCAAATTAGTAACATGACTTATGTATAAAAAATTAGAAACATGCAAAATCTGATTTCTGAGCATCCGGTGAGGTTGAGCAGTCAGAAGAGCAATGACCAGTTTCTAAGGTTCTGTGAGTAAAGGGCAGAGGACCCAAAGCGCAATTGCTGGGTGTCCAGGTACAATGCCCTTCTTCCCTTGACTGCAAAGGCTCCCGTGTCGCCACCTGGATGGGAACTTACTTCCCGTGAGGCACATGGCCAATCTAATGATAAACAGGAACTAAAAATGGAGACCAAATCTTAGTAAATGGTCAGAATGGACTAAGTTATGCATTTGAACAGCTCATCTTTACCTCCTCTATTGGACTTTGATGCTCCGAGACTCAAATGAACTTACTTCCTTCAGAAACTGCGTTTTCAGCTAAGACCTAGTATGCTGCTTTCTTGGATGAACTATTTCCAATGTTCTCTGTTACCTGGATGTTGGAAATTCCTACTTTTAAAAATCAGTTCATTCTTAATCACAATGGGATATATGACCCTGTTGGGCACTGCACAGCTTTTAATGCCTTAGAGCCCAATTAAGTTTTACCACCCCCTCCCCATCGTACATTTTCACCCAGCTCTTGCCTTTAAGGAAATTTTTTTTTCCTAGTACGGGGGATGGAACTCATGACCTCATGCTTGCACCAGGCAAGCACTTGTGCTGTTGAG
Source organism: Hydrochoerus hydrochaeris (assembly GCA_004027455.1). Taxonomy (NCBI): domain Eukaryota; kingdom Metazoa; phylum Chordata; class Mammalia; order Rodentia; family Hydrochaeridae; genus Hydrochoerus; species Hydrochoerus hydrochaeris. Next base: position 17,164 of record PVLA01011166.1, read on the forward strand.
CTAAACTCCTGGCATTGAAAATTACCTTTTAAAAGGCACTGCTGGGTATTCTTAATTTTCAAAATATATTTTTTCCTGTAAAAATAGCTGAGGAATTTTGGAGAGAACTAGTGAACTACAACAAAAAAAGTTGCATGGATCATAAAGATACTTGAGGGGCTGGGGATTCAGCTCAGTGACCTAAGTGCCTGCCTTGCAAGTGCGCAGTCGTGAGTTTGATCCCTGGGGACCAAAAAACAAAACAAAAAAACTTCTTGAGGTGGAAATGGTGGTGCATATCTGTAATCACAGCACTCATGAGGCTGAGGCAGAAGAATCACAAGTTCAAGGCCAGTCTGAACTACAGTGAGACCGTGTCTTATATTATTGAAAACCTGACTACCAATTTTCCTTTTGCCATCAATAAATCTATACATTGTCCATGTTTAAAGAGGCTATATTCCTTGACTTCCAAAGACCATCTATCTAGTATAATTTGGCTCCCCCATTGTATTCTAAAACCAAGTATTTTACAGCCACAAAATGAGTTCTGTTGAATTAGTGACCTAGGTGTGTGGGACTATAACCAACCTCTCTTAATATCTGGCTCAGTATTTCTGAAACTGCTCTGACACAAGGGAGTTCAAAATTCCAGCGTCAAGCGCTGAGACACAAGCTAATCAAGACAGGTAATTCTCTTCACAGTCATCTTCAGTCTCTCCATCAGTCAGGCAGGACACAACTGTAACTACTGTTACGAAATTCACTTCTTAAAGAAGAACTGAGGAACAGAAATCATATTTTTTGTATCTTCAACAGATGATTTCTTCACATATGCCAGGCCTGGAGGGTGGTAGTAGTGAATGCCTGCTAATAAGTTAATCACCATGGAGAAAAAGAAAATCTAGTCCCCCAATGAAGCATTTCCTTACCACTCTGTTTAGAAGGAATAATGGGTACAGTTAAGAGACTTCCTTGTGGTTTCACTTTTCCAGTAACATTTTGCCGTTTTCTTTGCTTTTGGAAACAGATTTGGAAACCATGAACGCCCAAGGGCCAACAAGGAGAATTTTGCTCAAGTTCTGAAAGGGACGCACTGCCCTGATTGTCACCCATTCAGTCCCTCTTTCTAGTCCCTTCCACAGGGTCTGTGACACCCTCCCAGACAGTGTAAGGCAACAAGTGAGGACTTTGCCCGCCACTCTCAGGTGTATGTCAGATCTTAAGATTCACCAAAAACTCCAAGGTTTTAATGTCACTTTTAATTATCTTTTACTCAATAATAAAATGAAAAATAATATATGAATACATACAATCTATATACATATATTTATTGCAAATACTTAAAATTCTTATGTAAAATGATTTTTTCTATATTTGTGAAAAAATATGTCATATTAAATGGTGTTGACACCAACTTCTCTGTACATACCCTCAATTCCAATGTTAACAATTCCTTGAAAAAGGCAAGAGACACAAAAGTTTAGCATTTACCAAACCAGTCTGTACAAACCTTATAGCCAGAGGGAAAAAATAGTTTGTGGTAAATAAGTCAATTTCCATTTGAAATAAAAAATAAACCCCAAAACTATCCCCATTATTGCATTTTTGGGAAATAATCTGAGTATCTTTAGGGCAACTTCCTTTGAAACAATGTGTACCTTAATAGTGTGGTCTTATATTACACAAACCATATGTGAGAAATTTAAAGTCTTCCACTGTCACCTTTTACATAGATATTAAAATATATTATTAATTAAAATATATTACTGGAAAGCTATATTTAAAATTGATCTTTAATAGTTGTATCAAATGTAAAGCATTAAAAAAAATAAAGTAACCAAGACTCTTAAGAAGCTATTGCTTCAACTTTAGGAAATGTCTTACCTACTGGTTTCTTTCAATAGGCGCGCAGGTACTGGAACACGAGAGAGAGGACCCTGCCCATCATCATGTTCCTCAGTCTCTTTGGACTATTCTATAAAATGAGCTGAGAATCATCCTGGGCCACGGTGTTTGCTTAACACACTGTCGTCGTTAATGCAACGGGGAGACTTTCCCCTCCTTGGGACGATCTTGATGTGACACTGAAGAGAAAGCGACCCTGGCACTGCTCATTGACAGTGAATTTTAGAAATAAATAGCAGTATGATGAGCAGAGACCTCTCATTATGGCTAATCATTTAACCAAAGAGTTCTTTAAGGATCTCTAAGGCCAAAAAAGGCAATAATAAGTGACTAGTATGGTAACAGGGTATCACTATGTACGACACTGCACCTCACCTGGAAGGCAATGAGGTCTTCCTTTGGCGATTTATTTAAATCTGAGATAAGCTCTAAAATATCTACATCTGTATCTTCCCAGCCAATGTAAGCTTACTTCTCCCCACTCCAAGGCAAACTTCCCACTGTCCAGCTCTTGCTCTCAGAAATGTTACAAGAATACCACAGATAGCTTCAGTATTTTCAACAGAGGGGCAAAGGAACTGAAGCAGTGCAAACAAACCCAGGCTATTTGGCTTTACTCTCTGCTTAACAGGATGCAGAATTCTGATTAATCAAAAATCTTAAGATTTGGGGACTGTTTACCAGACAACTTGGAACATTTATAAATCAGAATGAAATATCCATCATGAATGCTCTTGCCGGGGTGAGGGTACCCAAAGGCTGGAAAGGACACACGGTAGGACATCCACCAGACATGGGTGCCACACCACTACACAGTGCCCCCAATATCCTAAGAATCAGCTCAGCACGTAAGGATGAATTTAAAGGTAAAACAACTAAGGTAGAAATCACTCTAATAATTTAAAGGGCCAGACACTTTTTTTCTGTTCAGCTTACAAAATGAATGGCTTTCAACTTGGAACTACTGATTTCAAACGAAGTGGACTGAGAATTAACTGGCCACCAATCTAATAGTATATTCTCTCTCTGCCAAAGTCTGAAGCAATATATCTAGATGGCGATGTGTGTCTGAAGTGTAACCAAATGGAAATATTCTCCTGGCAGAATCTCATGAAAAACAAAGGTTGGGACCTAGCTGCAAGGTCAGGACTGAGAGGAAGCAGCAGCACCATGAAACCTCTTTTCAGGTGGAACTGCAAGTCCGATGCCCTCCCTGTCCTGTTATACCCTTTCCATTCTCAGATAAAGGGTCTCAGAGGAAAGCCTTTCCAACAGTTGTGAAGCAGAAAAATCCCTTTCATCACTCCAAACTGGTAACTGACATGCAGCACAGGGCCAATGCTGGACACTGAGCTCTCTGGGTGCACAGGGCCATACTCAGTGGTCAGAGGGTGCAGCAAAGTCCTCCTCACCAACTTTTTTTTTGAGGCAGGGTCTTGTACAGCTCAGGCTGGGATTACAGGAATGGCAACCAACAGGCTTTTCTATAAACCCCACTGGGATTATTACCCAAGGTATTCAAAGTTTGGGAGATGGGCAACCTTTGTTTCTTACTGGCCCTTCACTGGAGAACTTATCCCTGGATGCTCAAAGCCTTTTTAATCTCTTAGCTACTTATGTACTGGAAGAGGGGAAGACTGAGGGTCACCATACTGTCTTGGCCAAAACTGGAACATAGTTATTCTGTATTTGCCTTGAGCCACAACACTTAAGCCAGAGAAAAATAAGAAAGTGGAGTTGCTTATGCAGTTTGGAGCACACTGCAGGAAAGCAACAGAAAGTGCATGGTGGGCTGGGGTAGGCGGCAAAATGCAGAGTGGGGGCACAACAGAGTCCTGCCACCTTTCTCTTGGTCTGGAATGTGACTTACTACACGTTTAAACTGTTCTGAATTTTGTTAAGAATCACATCTATAATATTAACTGTAAACAAAACTGCACCAAGATGCACTAATACTTTACACACCTCAAATTAGGAGAACTAAGTAAAAATGTGCACAGTAACAATCTCAATACCAAATTTGGGTAAACTGTAGGGTTTACTTATTTTTGGGGTTTTTCTGAAACAGGATCTCACCATGCAGTTCAAGCTGCCTTCAACTTGCTATGTAGCCCAGGCTGGCCTCAAACTCATAGCAATCCTCCTGCTTTAGCCTCTCAAGTGCTAGGATTATAGGCATGAGCTATTATGCTCAGCTCAACTGTATGGTTTCTTTAAAAAGTTCTTTAATCGTGATCTAAAAAGTATGTATTCAAAATTTTTTTAATCCCTAGAGAAGGATTTTTTTTGGGAAAAAAAGTAATTAAAAAAACCCATGAAAATTTGGAACTAACTTTCCTTCCTTGCTAGACAATGCCTTCACCATTCATCGAAGCCCTTCTACTGCAGGCACCCCTAGTGCAGAGAGCAAGAATTCTGTAACAACAGACAGGTTTTCAAAAAAAGCAGTGTCCTGCACTATGTTTGTGCGCACACACGTGTGTAAGATCTAATAAGAGTACTACATCCTCCTCAGATGCCTTGGAGATCAAAATAAGTTGACTAGAAGCAGCCAACAAGCTAGTAAGGAGTTCTTCTGTCACAACAGCTGACTGTGTAACACTAGGTAACGGGTTGGGGGAGAAGAGGTAAAAACGCAGTACCTTGTTGCTAGCACTAAATCACCTGCTAAAGGTCTTTGCCCTCAGTTTAACAGTTTCTGCAGTTTTGTTCCCCTGTCCAGTGATAAACTGCTCAATGCACCTATCACTAAACCTTGCTTGCTCAAACCTGTTTATGCACTCCCATGAATGAGTGTACGGCTATTACTGCAATGCTGTCACCATGCACAAAACAGTCACAAAATGGGGTCTAGAAAGGCACTCCCTTCACAGACCACATTCATTACTTCAGATGAGGGGATGAGATTAGCGAGCAGCAGGGCTCTGCAGGATAATGGTGCTGGTTTCCAAAAGCCAAGAACCAAGTCAGGGCTTTCTGGGTCAGAAACAAACACTGCCTATGACATTAATACCTTGTGAAAAACTTCCACTCAAGAAGGTTCCATCAAGGGATCGAGCAAACCCTGAATCCAAATCTTGCAAAGGCCAAATAACCTATGAATAACCTACAGCCAGACTGCGAGGGCGCAACCAACATGAACAGTCAGTTCTTCACAGACCATTCCTTCTTTTCCCTAAGTTTCAAGAAAGATAAAAAGAGACAGCTTCCTGTCACCACACGTGGCATTCCGCTTTTCAGTGTCATGTGAAATGGAACATACATCAGAATTTAAAGAATACATCATTACTGAAACACTGGAAAAAAATGTCAAAACAAAATGTGACATATTTACATGATTTCTTAAGTGCAAACTTGTCACAAATTCACAAAGTCTTGCTTGACTTAAGACTTACTATACAAGGTGCGCTTCCTCTAAAATGTAAAAGACCTGTGCTCTGTATTCCTGATTAACTGTCTCTTCAGGCAAACCACCCCTTATTTCTGTGATTCCAAAATGATGCAGAAACACATCTTGTTAACTCTACCCTTCCCCCTTCCTTTACAGTATCTTGCAAGACTCATTACCGAACAACAAGGCAGGAGACGCACAGTTTGGAGGGGCCAATGCAATCATCATGGCAGAAAGCGCCACAACCTTTGCACATGATCATGGCTTTCAATCTGCAGTAACATTTTGAAGGTGTGTCCTCTATGCTGTTCTCTTCAGGAAAGGCCTGAACAGGAATTGTCTGGCCATGGCTGCTGGGATTCATCGCTTGGCTAGCAGGGATGGTAGTGACAGTCACTGAAAAGGACATGACATCACCTACACTGCTAGACACCTGGCTACCTAGTACAGCAGAGCTATGGTCCACTTCTGATGAGGTGGAGACATTGATCATTCCTCTGTAGCTTGGACCTATCTGTGTGGGGCTTCCATACAACTTTGGAGTTTGCAGAGGTGGAAGGAGTAGAGGCTGATGGGTGGGACTATCTGCAGGAAGAGAAAGAGCAGTAGAACTGAACAGCTCAGGGCTGCTGCGCATTACCTTACCTCTAACAGCCTGAGCCATTTGTTTCTGTGCCACCTGAATAAAATCTCTGGCTAAGGCCTTTTCATCAAATGTTTGGCCTCTAGGGAACAGGTAATTTCCCTTGCTTAGAGTGGTGTGCTCATTCACTGGTGCCTCAGCCTTCATGGTTTTGTTAGCTAAACAATCACTGGTAGAGGGGGCTCCCTTACTCGGGGGTCCTGAACTTGCAGCATGCTTGCCATAGTTCTGGCAGGCCTGGGGCTCTTCCTTCACTAACTCAGAGTCCTGCTCATCATCAGTACTCTCTTCATCAGTGTCATCATCTTTGCCACTGCTGCTGTCTCCTGCTGTGTTTCTACAATCTGTGTATTCCATTCTCAAGCCTTCAGTGGGGCTACTGAGACAAATGCGATCTTCAGGGTTTATGGACTGGCTCCGCCTACAGCTCTCTGAACCTCGGCCATAGGTAGAAATATTAAGTAAGTAGTGACCCGACATTGCAGGTTTGGATGTCCTTCTGCCAGCAAAACCCAGCATGAACCTCTGGCTTGTGGAGATGTCCTCTACCTGGAAACCTGAGTGAGCGAAGTTAAACTGAGAAGGAGGCACAAATGAGACAACATTCTGCCTCCGAACCCTCTGGATCAGAGTCTGAAGGATCTGATCTTGGGTTGCTTTACTCAGTCCTTCTTGGTATTGGTGTGTATCAAAGCTAGAGTCCCTCAGATCCTTAGCTGAAAAGAGCTGTGGGGACCTTTGGACCTGGGGGAGCTGTTTACTTTGCAAGGTTTTCCCCAGCTGCTGGACAACCATCGGATGGGGTGGTCTATCACTGACTTCCTCTCTGGCGCTATTCTCTGTCCCAGTGGTACCTGGGGGTGGCCCTATCCCCTTTTCCTCTTTTGTAGTCAGTGGAACAGTTTTCATTTCAACTTTGGTGAGAGGCTTAGGCAGAATTTGCTCCATGGGAACATCTTTGCCCTGGAGAAGCTGAGTAACTAAAGGATTATTAGCAGGGATACTAGAGCTTGATCTTGAAATGGGTCCATTCATATTTGCAGTAGTTCCTGGGGTTTTAAGGCTAGAAGCAGCTGAGGATGGAGCTAATCCAGTAGATGCTACAGTTACACTGGCCTGGGGTATAGGAAGCTTTTCTATAGTAGTAGTTGTCAATAAAGATGTCAAAGGGGAAGGAGCCACATCCACTGGAGCAATAGCAATTGTCTTTGTTGAGGCTGAAGGGGTTGGTATATTCTTACTAGAACATGCTTTGGGTTCAACCGTGCCATCAGCTATAAAACAAACAGGGGAGGCTCCTGGGATCACAGCAGGCCCTTTTGGAGAAGGAGCTCTCTCCTGTCCACAACCACTGAGCCTCTGTGGGTGGCTAGGGGAGGTGACTGTGGCTGCTCTGGCAGTGTCCAGGTTTTCATGACTCAGTTTCTCTATATGGGCTGGTAATGCAGCGTTTGTGCGCGCTCCACTGATGGCAGGTGCTGGAGGCACTGAGGGGGTTTGCTGTAGTTGTGCTCCTGAAACACTATGAGGCTGTGTCTGGCCTGGGCTCTTGGTCTCAGGCTGGGGTTGAGCGTCTGGACCACAGGGTAAAAGCTCTCTCGGACCTCCCCGGCTTCCAGTTCCTGCCAGTTCCAATGTAGGGCCCTTTCCAGTTGCACTGATTCTGTCTGAGCCTGGACTCCCTCCTCCAGCGGTCTTCCTTTCACCACCCTCTCCTGGACCTTGTCCACCCCCAGGGCCTGGTCCAGGAATGGTCCCTCCAACTGAGGCGGCTGCAGCAGCTGCGGCGGCGGCGGCGGCGGCTGCAGCTCTCTGTGCTTTGACCAGCTGCGCTTTTGCTTTGATGTCTGCAAGAGTTCTGGCTCCTGTTCTGTTAGGACTAGTGATGGAGACTGGAAAACGAGCCCTGGGAGAGACCTGCGATGTAGGAAATGGCATGGGGGAGATTCTGGAGACCGGGATCTGAAAGAAGTAGGGTAGTGAAAAAACAACAGAGATTAGTATTCATTTATAAGACTAATGAAACTGTATTACCATTTACATTTTAAGAGTACGTGAATAAAAGAGCACTTGTAACAAGCATGGTGGGTATTACTGAGCGACATAAATTTGTGTCTAGGGTCCTTCCCATTCTCCCACATAGTAAGAAGGGATTATATACATGTTTATTAGTCATTCTCATCCCTGGCTGGTATTACATTTATCTGTGTGGCCTTTTAAACACTGGGTATGGTGGTGCACACCTGTAATCCCAGCAAGAGGTAGGATGAGGCAGGAGGATCACTGCAAGTTTGAGGCCAGCCTGGGCTACAAAGTGAGCTCAAGGCCAGCCTGAACTACATAACTAGACCCTGTCTCAAAAAGCCATGGAAAAAAAGTATGCTTTGGGTTCTATTCCAAAATTCACAAATTATAACTTCGCCCAAAAAAGAATTAATTATAGTACATTGAGATGTAGATCTAATTACTAGCTGAGTTTAACGGGAGCAGAGAATTATTAGAGATGTCCTAGAATATTTAATTTTAAAAAATTAAGCTATTAAGCTCTTAGAAAGTGCGTACCAGCTGGCTGTGGTGGCTCATGCCTGTAATCCCAGCACTCTGGAGGCTGAGGCAGGAGGATCATTGCGAGTTCGAGACCAGCCTAGGCTACAAAGTGAGCTCAAGACCAGCCTGAACTGCATAGCAAGACCCTGTCTCAAAAAGACTAGGAAAAAAAAAGAAAAGAAAAGAAAAAGTATCCATCCTTCTGGAAATCCTTACATTAAGAATAGTAAGGCCACTAAGTATCTTTTCATTAATTTCTCAAAAAGGCAGCAGTCCTGAAAGATTGAATCTCTGTTAATTTGAAGGTCAAGCGTGGGATTATAACAGATGTCACAAAGTGCGTGTACCATACATCATGAGATATACTGAATGTCTTTGGCCCAAACTGACTTTACATCCAACTGTAACAAGCCTAATAGTATACTTAGCACACTGTATTTCAGAAGCTAAAAACAGGAAACAGGTAAGAAAGAAGTAACTGTTGTCCTTTGTTAATATCATGTAGACTACAGGGGCAAACAGATACAACTAGAAGATTAAATATAAGAAAATCACTTAAGGAATTTAAAATAAGGATAAATAGTGGTATCTAAGAATAGTCTTGAATGTGATACCATACCTAGCATAATAAATGATATCTATCATAATGGTTGAAAATGATTAATAACATGTTGGTATCAAAGACAAGCATCAAAACAGGCTAAAACTTTTCATACTTAATAAGTTTCATTTATTTGTACATGCTACCTCATGTATGCATAATTTAAATGTATATTAAAACTTTTTATATACATATAATGTAACAAACTTATAACATTTGTACTAAAATTCAAATTTTGTTATCTATTTAAATTTTATTTAAAAGGCTTTGCTGTGCTGTAAGTTACATTAAACTTTGTATTTGTAGGTGAGATCTGAGATAAGTCTAAGAGTAAACTAAGTTTAAGAGTAAATTAATTTGGGGTGCAATCTTTTTTACGGGTATGAGGAGGAAGATTAAAAGAAAAAAAAAGGAGAAATTTGTAAATATAATAAAGTCGGGCATGGTGACACACACTTGTAATCCCAGCACTCATGAAGTTGAGGCAGGAGGATCACTGCAAGTTTGAGAACAGCCTGGGCTACAAAGTGGGCTACAAAATGAGCCTGAATCACATAGCCAGACCCTGTCTCACAAAGAAAAAAAAAAAGAGTAAAATTGTATTAACTTGGTGAGATTTAAATTTTTAATACAGGATTTCTCTGGATTAGCCAAAAGAATACAGAATGTGATGTAATCAAACTTCTATACAGAAGACCAAACAGAAAGCAGCCTAGTACTGCTTAAAGCTGCGACTGTAACTCAGCTTTGAGTGACATTCATTAAAGAAAAGTTTCTAATATTTTTCTGAGAAATAAAATGACTATCATAAAAACCAGACCATCTGGGAAAGCAAAGCAATGTATGTTCATAATAAAATAATTTTTGTTTGCTTGAGAGAGAGAGACAGAGAGAAAGAGAGAAGAAAGGAAAGGAGAGGGGAGGAATAAGGGGGAGGGAAGAAGGAAGAAATATTCCTTAGTATTAAATTTTAAATCTCAAATTTAAAAAAGAGGAGGAAAGTACTGGTGATAAAGCCCTTGGTTTAATTTCTAGTATTGACAAAAAAATAAAAATAAAAAAGATTTAAAAAATAAAACCATAGGCTAAACTTCAAATAACTTTAGATTTTTTTTGTAATGCAAAGCTGGAGAGATAACAAATTTTTAATAAAATTTTAACCAAATGTCAAAAATAAAACAAAGACTATCAGACTTACTAATAAGAAACACCAAGTAAGATGTTAGTGAGGAAAGGTGCTGAATGCATCAAGCGACAGACAGTAAGAGAAAATTTCCAAGGATTAATTTGAGCAAGTAAGAGAGAGGAAAGTGTTTCATAGTTTATTTTTCTATTTATATATTAATGTGAAAGAGTAATGTCCCACAGTGCATGGGATCCTAGTTGGCAAATCAGTACTGTTATTAATAAATACCATTTATTAAATGATTAAACTATAAATTGATACTCAGAATAAGCCCATGTGTTAAAAGTCAAAATCAGGAGTAAAACTGTATTTGGATTTTGAAAGGCTTCCCACTGGTTCAAGATAGTATATATTAAGATAGAGATACTACCACAGCGCATTTGAAATAGAGCAAGGCACTCCTACTTTGACATGTAAGAGAATAATTTCTGTAACTGTCTTAAGATTCAAAAGTAACAAGCATGGGAGAGTGAGGGTGTCTAACATTCGATACTCAGATTCCTTATTCAAACTTCAAGAAAGATCTGTAGGAACAAATGTAGTTCTAAATGCCTGCTTATCAACAATTTTAGTTGTGTAAGATCACCGCTAGATGCACACCAACATTCATACCACAAATCACTTGACAACTGGGAGATTGACCAAAACGTTAAGTGTTCAGGCCATCTCTCTTCTTCAATCAACCCCCCTCTTACCTTGAGAGGTGGTACTTTTCGCACCTGGACTCTGTCCCCTCTATTAAGAAAGGGCTGTGGCGAGACCTGAAATGGCTGCTGGTGCTGTCGATCTTCAGTGACACGTGGTCTTTTCTCCCAGCTTGCAGGGGCCTCTTCCTGAGTGAGGGAAGATTTTCTCTTGAGGCTTTCTGGGCTCTGCTCAGCAAGAGTTACCAGAGGTTCTTTCACATTGGTCTCTTGTGGACCTGCTTCTACTATGGGCTTCATTATTGCTTTTTCCACCCCAGGACTCTTGGGTTTGCTTGGAGATGTAACTAAAACTTCCTTGCTTTCACTTCTGTTATAATTAGAGGCTGAGGCGACATGATCCTCTTTCTCAGGCTGCTGCTCAGCAGAGGCAACTGGCTTCTGTTCCAAGAGATCGCCAGCCTTTGGGCACTTGATGGGAAAAATGCTTAGCTCATTTGTATTGCTAGCTGAGGCAAGAGGTGGCTCTGTAGATTGGAAGCTTGGCTGTGCCTTTTCTTGACTGTCATGCTTTTCTTTTCGGACCGGTGATGGCATCCGCACCACTTCTTCTTTACATTCTGACAGGGGAACTACTGGGACTATCCTGACAGGAGAGGCCTCTGAAGGAAGCATGGATTTTGGTTGCTCAGTTGGGGTTTTCTTTACTTTGGGATCACTGGGGGAAGATGTCAATTTCTTTGAATCTTCAAGGCTCAATCCAGAACTAAAACATGGGAGAAGAAAATATTCTAGTTGAGAAACGCCCCAAGTGACTGAAGGCATTATGAGAAAATGGAGTATGACAATTTGTAGGAACACTTCTACTAGCTAATTTTTAATTTTTAAATTTCAGTTTTTGCTAGTAAAGAATGTTTCACAGCCAGAGTAACTGCAACCCTGGCTATGATATCAGCTTTCCATGTGTATTAAGTGACAAGTCTGCTGCACCTCAGTTTCTTTAACTGCACACTGGAGTTAATGACTTTACAATTATTTCATATAATGTTCCCACACGGCACATAATGACAGCTCCACACCAGTAGTTACTGGTATTACTTCTGCTTATGAAGGAGTCACATTGTCTAGAAGTATGTATTACAGACTACCTAGACTACCTATAAAGGTGTGAAGAAATATTAAAACCCATCCAGCCTGGGTTTGAGCTACAATCAATTCTGCTTCACAGAAGTTGTAGAAATGATGGCCCAGGCAACCTAAGAGTAGGAGACTGGTTGTCAATATTTGGCAGAGGCTAGAAATTGTAACTGAGCTTTTTTTGGGCAAGCTTGTTTGAACCCCGCTTCAATCCAGCTCTAAAATTTCAAGATCATGTGTTGCTGTGCTTTTCTGGGTGTTTATGACAGTTAGGATTTCTAAAGTGTGGCCTCATTAAAAGCTAACTGATCTTTAAACATCAACTATTGAGTCTTCTTACTAATTTAAACTATTATATAACAGGCAAAAGTTAACAAAGCACTCTCTGGTGACTTTAAAAAACCAGTACTGCACCTCTGAAAGGGAACAGCTAAAGATAAAACTGCTCTTATGATTTATCTATGCAATATAGAAAAAGTAAACAATAATACAGATTACTGCTAGCTATAATAATGGTTCAATCATTTCTGTAGCACAATGCTTGTACCAATGACAGAGACAAATCAGCATTTGAAACATTTTTATTTTTTGGTTATTTTGAGACAGGCTCTTGTTAGCCTCACACTTGGGAGATCTTCCTGCTTCAGCTTCCTGAGTGCTGGGATTACAGGTGTGCGCCACTACCCCCAGAGTAAAACTCTTAATATCAATAGAAATCTATTCTACATAAGTGTGAAAGGGCTCAATAAACACTACTTAGAAATAAGAAACAGAAGTCCTTAGTTCCAAGCTGCAGTTGTGGAATTTCCTTAAGGGCTGCCAGTAGTATACAGCCAGAAGGAAGAGAGACTAACAAAGAGGAATCTAGGTGTTACTTCCTACTTTGAACAAAACAGCTCCATTATTTATCATTTATTTAAATATCTCCAGTAAGATTTTATTTGGACTTTGTTAGGAAAAAAACAGAATGAGACTATATCCTTTTAAAAATAGGCTTTGTGTCTTGATTCAGCAATGTGCACCTCTCAGAGTACCTTTTCAGAGGACAGTTATTTAAACACATCTAGGAGATTTCTTTTGTTCTGGGGATCAAACTCACAACCTTGCACATGCCAGGCAGGCACTTGTGCTGCTGAGTTAAATCCCTGGCCATCTGGGATTCTTCAAGGAAAATTGTATTTTAGGCCTTTTACCTCTAACTGCATAATAGCACACATAACAGCATTCCTAGGGTTCCTGAGTGGTTTTGAGTAAGTTATATTTTGGGATAAATACTAGAAAAATACACAGAACCTCAGTATTCTTACACCTAATAAAGGTACTGGAAGAAAAGCCAATTTACTTCAAGGAAAGGACTTTGCACCAAGAATTTTGTTTAAAAATGAATCAATCTAGCTATGATGTTAGTGATAGGGTAAAAGATATGAGTAATACAATTCTGCACATATATGATTCTTAAAAAGGAAAATTCTTGGTAAAGAATGGGAAAAAAAAAAAAATTGCGGGGGTGGGGGGGGATGTACCAGGGATTGAACTCACGACTGCATGCTTGCAAGGCAGGCACTTATGCTGGTGAGCTAAATCCCCGGCGGTAAATAAAAGTTAAAGGAAACTGGGCACTGGAATTTCTGTTAATGTAAAGAGATAAAGCACAAATGACATATATGCTGGAATTAACATCTGGTTTATAAAACTGTCTTAATATTACCTCTGACCATAGTAGCTTTCGAAGAATTGTTCTTTCCATGGCTCCACTTTTTTCTCTTTCTCAATCTCTTGTCGAATTCTCACCTGCATCTCAGGTGTAAATTCACCTACAAGGAACGAAAAGAATGATACTAAATGGGAACGTGTTATTTGTAACTTTCAACTATACCTAAATCATGGAAAAGTCATGCAGGAATCAGAATACTACCATGTAAAAATAACAGAAACTTTCCAAAGAAAGTCACTGTCAAGGAAGACCTAAATATCACTATATGACATCAAACTAAGCACACTACTTTGCATAGTTTTCAGGAATCAGCTGTAGCTTACAGCATTTTCTCTCTGGGCTTCCCCTGTAGCATCTCTCTTTCACTCCAAATATCATATTCCATACAGGTATCTTTATCTCTAATCTTGATTTCTTATTTTCCATTGTGTGGGGGGGAAGAGTAATGTGCTTTAGGTAAACAATGCCACTGAGAAAGTTAGATTTCTTTAAGGAAAATTGTATTTTAGGCCTTTTACCTCTAACTGCATAATGAAAAGGCATGGCCTACTTAAAATTTATTTGTGATGCCAATAAAAAGTTAGTCTCAAGTTGCTAATTTTCCAATTTTTCTAGAAACTGTACCAGTCGTAAACATGCCAAAAACCCATCTCCTCTGAATATGCCATTTATTTGCAGTATACCACAACCGCCTCAATCTTTCCCACTCCATTGGTAGAGAACAGGGAATATGTTTGGCGGGTAATCTTCAAATTTGTGGCTCAGATACGTTACTCTCTTTTATAGTCTAATATCCAAGACGACAAGAATAAGAGGAAGAAAGGGCAGAATTCGAAGTCTAAGACCTGCTGGGGTAAGAAGAAGGAAAGAAAAAGTATTAGAAGACTGTGGACATCACAGCCATGGGCAAAGGAATATGAAAGGAGATCTGGGAGTCAGAATCCAACCCAGAATTCCTGGTGTTGATTCTACTGTATATCCTAGAATGAGGAATAAAATCTTTTGAACACTGTAGACATTTAATCAGTGTTCCAAGTTTTTTTCGCTCATAAAGCATGACCACAAGACAACTTGCTCACCTGTAAAAAAGGAAAGGCAACAGTAATAATAAGCAAGGTGTAACTGTTGATAGCACCTAGTTACCTATGAAAAAAGAGGGGTTGGGCAGTTTAGTCTTAAAAGTACCAGTAACCTGAATGTTTCAAAAGTATTTATGTAATTTCAACTTTTTCAAGAAAAATGGGTCTCTACCAAAGGAAATCTGAAAGAAATGACTAAAGGAAACAGAGCGAGAGATCCCTTCTACACAGAATGTGTGCTCAGGTGACTAACTTGGAGCATAAAGTGGGTTACACAAACATGTCACTTACTTTTCTACTGTAAATTTTTACTTTAGTGTAACAGTAGCTGGCTGTGTGTTTCAATACCTTTCCTTGAGGGATACAGGAAGCAATTTTTGTGTTTATCCACTTGGAACTACAAAAGGCAAGGTGTGTGCATGTGTGCAGAACTATCAAACCAGTATTTTCACCTACATGATGCTTCATGGAAGTTTTTGCATGTTTACCTGAGCATCACAGAGGGTGTAATACACCCATACCACTCTCTAGGATTTGTTTTAAAATGAGTTTTCTTTTGATTTCTTTGGTAGAAGTAGCTCAGTTCAGTACAATGGCACACGAAAAACCAGATTTGCAAGTTTTGGAGGAGATCAAATGTGAATCATCAGATTACTCATTCATGGATGATGAAGATGATCCATTATGGTAAAATACATGTTTTCATAACTGAAGAGTGGTATGGATGGATGACGATGACTTTTAATATTGGCCATTGGAGCCAAACTTCCTGTAACAGTGAAATGAAGCAAGAATCGACTGATACCACAGAGAATGGAGATTTCCTTGATTCAGATGACAAGGAAAACAGCAATATGAGTACATATTTAACTAGTTGAAATGTTGCAAAATAGTCACACAACCAAATGGCACCATCCAATGTTAGAACTAGGTCTGAAAATCTAACAAGGGTCTGGGCAGGAGGGAAAAAGATTGGACAAAATGCCAACACTGCCATTCAGTGTTGGAAAGTCTAATGTGAAATGCTACAAGATGCTGTGACACTCATAAAGGCTGAGCTACAAGTAAAACATTCTGTATGTACCACCAGTCATATTAAAAAATGTATTATGATACCTCAACAACTGAACTGAAAGCATTCATTTGTCTGCTGTACTTAGCAGGAATTTCTCATGGTAATCACATAAAGACTTATGGAAGAGCAATGGGTGAAAATATGGCATAAAAATTTATGCCCTTGTAGATGTGAAGACTTACTACGCTTTCAATTTAGAAATTTATCCTGGAACTCAGCCATCAGGTCTTTGTTTATATAGTAATAAAATGAATGATGCTGTGAACAGACTTGTTGCTCCCATCTTCCAAATTAATCAGAATGCCATTCAACAACTGGTTTATCAGTTTCCAACTGATGTTACATTTGGTAACAGAGCACAACTTGACCAAAGCAGGAACAAAGCAGAAATTTCAAAATTTAACAGTGCAATTTTTGAAAAATTGGATTTCAGAAAGATGTAACATTGGCCTTGTATATGGCAAACAAACAAATGAGCAAACAAACCAACCCTCCAAAAATAAATCCCAAAGTGGTACTGCTGATGTCTACAACAAATTATGACAAAAATACTGACAGGGAAATCTCCACAAAACAGATACCTGAGATAGAACTTTCTACACAAAACCAAAGGCAGAGTAGTAGATGTTGATGTGGCAACTGTGATGTCACTTGAAACACACAGCCTTAGACAATGGTTGTGTTTTATTCAATCCTAAACATGTGTGTAAACAGTTTGATAGTTTACAAAAAAAATAACAAATGTAAATCAGTATGGAGAAATTTTCTTTGGGACTAGAACTTAGACCAATTACAGCAGAAGAAAAGCAAAATGTTTCTGCCCAGAGAAAACAAAACATACGTGCTATCAGTATAAGCCACACTTGTGTATGGAAATGCAACTTTCATGTGTTAAGACTGCTTTGGGTGTGACAACTGAACCCAAGATTATTTTTGACGTAGGGTTTTATTAATATTTTCATTGCAGTTCCCATAGATTTTTATTTGTTATTATCTTACATTTGTATGTTGATGTCTATTCTAAGCACTCAATACACATTTGGTATTTTATTTTATTGATGTCTCATTTTCCTGTTAAGAGCACAATGTAGAAAATGAAAGCTCCTCACAAAACAGGGAAAGAAGAGGTGACAAGAATGGCCTGTCGCATTGGAAACAAATAAAAGCTAAGTACATGTGCTTCCACCAGTGTAAAGTTTAACGTGTACATGGAACATGTAGCTGTTATGTGTGAGGACTGCCTTGTGTGTGACAGCTGAAGCAAAAATTATTGTTATTATTTTGTCTTTTTTAGCCAGGGTCTTGCTATGCACAGTTTAGGCTGGCTACGGGCTCATTTTGTAGCCCACGCTGGTCTCGAACTTGCAACAATCCTCCTGCCTCAACCTCTTGAGTGCTGGGATTACAGGAGTGCACCACCATGCCTACTGGCAAAGATTATTTCTGTGGTAGATTTTGCTTGTGCTTACATTGTAGCTCACATAGTTTTTGTTTTGTTTTGTGGTGCTGGGGACTGAACTCACAACCTTGCCCTTGCCAGACAGATGCTTATGCTACTGAGCTTAATCCCCGGCCCCTCACATAGATTTTTATTTTTGATGTTATGTCTTAGATTTTGTAAGCAAGTACACAAGTGATTTGAAAATGTTGATGTCTACTCTAAGTACTCATTATGCACTTGATATTTTACTGATATCCTATTTTCTTATTCAGGTGTGATAACTGAAGTACAATTTTTTTACAGAGTGCTGTTGATATTTTCATTGTAGTTCATACAGGAATTTATTTCTAAAATCATCTCTTAGGTTTTTTGAGGAAGTACACAGCTGATGTGAAAATGTTGATGTTTACACTAAAGGTGCAATACACATTAAGAATTTAATACTTTATTGATATTTTATATTCCAGTTAACTACACATTGCATATTATAGTAAGAATCAGACTAGGGCTATAGCTCAGCAATGCAGCATCCCCCTGGCAAGCTCAAGGTGGTGGGTTTGATCCTCAGTGCTCCCTCCCAAATAATAATAATAATAACCTCCTGAAAAATAGTAAGACCTGTGAGATGTCAAGTATGTACTACAAAAAGGCCAGGAAAGCAATACACATGAGCTGTCAGAATAAGTGATTTGTGTGTGGGGCATGTGCTGTTATTGGCGTGTATAAAGATTGCCATAGGTCCAATAACAGAAGCAAAGGTTTTATTTTTGTAGAATGTAATTGGTATTTACATAGTAGTTGATACAGGACTTTACTTCTGTGGCTCTTTTTTAGACTGTGTACACCAAAACCCATTTGATACTGAGAAATTTGATGCTTTTATAAACTCAATAAATATTAAAAATGGAATACTTTACTTTTTGTTATTTGTCCTGATAAGCACTCACTGTTAAGTAAAACTCATAAAATAAAAATTCATAATTCATCAGGGTCAGGGATATAGCTCAGTGGCACAGTGCCTGCCTGGCAAGCACAAGATCCTGAGGTCGATTCCCAGTTTCAAAGAAAACTACAAATTAAAAAAAAATTCATCAATAGAAATAGTCTAAAGAATAAATGCACATCTGACACACCCAAGTTATACCTCTTTATGACAAAACGTGCTATACTCCTTAAAGAAACACTGTCATAGTATGTATCAGGAGCCTACCTGGTTCCACAAAAAGTCTGACAACGCATTTTACACAGAACAGCTAGTTCTACCTTTTGGCAACTTTGCCTCCCAAAATTGTTCAAATATCTGATAAGGCAAAGAGTACTTATCATGGCTCCAAGTTCACACAGATCCTGGGAGAGCAAGTGAAGTAGAACATGTACCTTCTGATAGTCTCTCCTTCCAGCCTTGGGCTGCTGAAGTGAAGAACTCATTGTTAAGGGCTGAGCCATTCAACTTCATCAAACCATCTGGACCAACCTGCGTCAAAGAACAAACCAGGGAAAGCTATCAAAGATCCATGGCACTGAAAACATTCTGGTTTATGACACTAGGAAGTTGTTATCAGCTAGGCACAGTGGTGACAGCCTGTGATCCCTACACTGTGGAGACAGAGGCAGAAGTGGGAGTTTGAACTCAGCTTCAGGAACTTAGGCAGACTGTCTCAATTTAAAAAATATAAAAAGGGCTGAGAATGTGGCTCAGTGTAAAGGCCCGGTGCTCAATCACCAATACTGCCAAAAAGAAACTGGTATATCAATGTAGTCTAAATATAGTCTACAAAAATGGTTATTTCAGAACCATTATTATTTCCAAACACCAGCAATGTTCTACGTCATTGATGGTTCGTTCTTTTAAAATCACTATGAAAGCAAGATGAAAGTGGTTTCTCTATGTCACAGGGAAGAGCTACTTATATTCTTTAGTTTATAGTAAAAAATTAACAAAGACTAAGTAAGCCACACAAATCATTACAGCAAATTGTCTATAAATCTAAATCTAATTCTACATCTAGCTATATTTCTCTGGTCCTCCCCTGAATCTTCCAAACCTTTGGAGTATCTTCTTGCTACTTTTGTTTTCCAAGTCTAACAAGCCAGGATATTGTACATGAATTTATTTCTTTCCATGATTCTGGTCACAAAATGAATCAAACAAGAATCAAATCAATTTCCCCATAAGCTCAATATTGAATCTAACCATTGGCCAGCCGTAGTGGCACACACTGTAATCCTAGCATTCAGGAGGCTGAGGTGGGAGGATGGACATAAGTTGTCATAGTTCTGGCTATGTTACATAGAAAGATATTTCTTCAAAAAACCAAAATAAGTAATAATAGAAAGAATGTAACCAGTGAATTTGATTAGTTCTTATCTAATTCAGTTTGTAACCAGAGTTGAGTTCATGAATTGAGGTACTATTACACTAGATTTTAAACTCTTTTCTATGAGAGCAAAGCTTCCTTTAGAAATTTTCACAAAATAATAAAAATGACAAACATGTCTAACTCAACCATTATTATTCCATGTCCTTCCAGATGTATCTGAATCCATGTTTTTGGCTTATTCTTTTCTTATGCAATGCTCAGGATAAAACCAGGGCCTTGCCAGGGATTTAGCTCAGTGGCTTAAGCACCTGCCTGGCAAGTGCAAGGTCGTGAGTTCAATCCCCGGTAGCAAAATAAAACAACAACAAAACAAAACAAAAACCAGGGCCTTGTGAATGTTAGGAAAACTTCCCCCCAGCCCCAGTGTTTTTTTATTTCTGAAGCAGACTCTCACTGTTGCTCAGGTTAGCCTCAACCTCATGACCTGCCTACCTCAGCCTCCAGAGTGGCTCATTCCCACTCCCCTGTGCCACTGGCATGTATCCTGCTCATACTGGGATGAAGACAACTCCTCCTCCTGCACTGGAGTCTATACCCTACCAGGACAACCATTCAAACTGATTCTATGCTTTAAACATTCTATTAAGAGTTTTTCCCCCTGATTAAATAAACCTTACAAAGCCCAACTACTAAGACACTTAAAAATATTTCTTATTTAATACCATTAATATTACTTCTTTACTCATATATGTAAATAGTCTTTAAATGTTAAGAAGTTCTTGGGCCAGGGATATGGCTCAGTGGCACAGCACCTGCCTGCCTGGCAAGCACGAGGTCATGAGTTTGAGTCCTGGTACCAAAAAAATAAAAAGTTAAGGAGTTCAAAATATGATGATTCAAAGAAGTCCCGCAAGGTTCAAAGTTGCTTATGTTTTAAAATGACAAACCTGTCGATCCACCTCTGGAAGCAGTAAAAGAAGTCGCTGTTGGCAATCCCCGGGAAGGACTGAAAAGGTGTGTTTGTTTATCAGTGCTCGCAGGTTTGTGTTAACCAGAATGGAGTCTGGGGTCTCCACATCAATGTCAGCACATTTAGTCCTTTTCATCTGCCCTAAAAAACAAGGAAAAGAATAATTTATACCTCCCTCACAGTCATATTTTCATCTAAACCTTAGCTGTGCAGTGCAAAAATTGAGAGATTAAAAATTTCATCTAAGGTCAACAAATTAAGTCTTATAAATGGATAGAGGATAAAACAATACAACTTACCTTCTCTGCTAAAAAGAAAGAACAAAATAAAAGCTATGAACTTTTTTTGGCATTCTAAAAAACAAGCTTTCCCTCCCATGGCTGTATATTTAAAAAAAGAAAACCTGGGCTGGGATGTACCTCAGCACTGCATTTTAATTTGTAGGGTTTTAACAGCTAATTCTACCTTTTGGCACTTGCTTGTTTACCATGAATGTGACCCTAGGACCAACTCTAACACTGGGTGGAAAAAAAAGAAAAAAGGGAAAACTCAAATCTTAAAACTACACTGTATACCCTTTTCCTCTTCCCATGAGAATTTCCCCTTAATGGTTTTATTTTATTTTGCTTTTTGAAACAGTTGTCTATGTAATCCAGGCTGGCCTCGAACCTGTGGCAATCTTTTTGCCTCAGCCTTCCAGATATTGGGATTACAAGTGTGTGCTACCATGCCCAGCTCTACTAATTTTAATTTCATAACTAAAAATATTATGAATAGTTAGCAGTTTTATGAAATCTCCAACAGAAGATTACATAGTCTTTAAAAAACTGACAGTTTATAGAAGATATAAGGAATAAAATGTAAATGGAAAAATACATGCAAATCAAAGAGAATTTGGAGAAAACACTTTCAAGTCTTGCCTTTTATATTATTAATATATATTCTTAATATAAAAGTTAACGTTACAAGTTACTAAGGGCCCGGGGATTTAGCTCAGTGGCATAAGCGCCTGCCTTGCAAACATGCGGTCATGAGTTCGATCCCTGTTACCAAAAAAAAAAAAAAGTCACTAAGAAAAAATGCCAGTAAGAGAAAAACAAGCAAAGGGAATTAACAGGCAATCAATTCACAGTCCACTAGTTACAAGTGAATATTAAGACTTTAAACCAAAGAAAAACAAATTCTGGCTATTAAAATGTCCTGTCTTGTAATTAGTGATGGAAATACACATACAAACAGTGAAAAGGCCTTCCAAATACTGCTGATGGAGCTGAAATGTGTAGTATAATCTTACAGAAGAAAATTCAGTAACAGCTGGCAAATATGTAAAGGGAACAGGTCTCTTAGACCTAGATGGGTAGAGTTGGAATCCCTGCACAGAACTACATGGCCCTTAGTGTGGGTGCCCTCTGGTTCCCAAACCCTAAGCACAAGTCACTCCACAGCAAGGGATTTATCTCAACGAGGCCCACAGGATTTCCACAAATCAAAATGCAGTATATCTCACAAATATTACCCAAGAAATCACAGGTTATGCCACAACAGTAATTGGAAACCAGAAATAACAAATTTAGACCTAAAACCACCGAAGCTATCAGAAATACACATGATAGAATAGTAATATAAAAAATGTTTAAAAAAACAGAGCATATAATTATAAAGACAGGAACACTATAACTAGGAATGTTTTCTCTTTTTAGAGCTGGAGATGGGACCTTGTGCATGCTGGTAAACACTGCACCATGAAGCTATATCTTGGCTACAATCAAGAATTAACAGACTTTTTAAAAAGTTAAGACTTGCATAGATATAGGGTACTAGCTGTTGAAATAATTTACTATGGGTGGATAAAAGAGCAATTGAGACAATATTAAATAGGCAGTTATAAAGTACTATAAATAAATAATTTTTCCAGAATAAGAGAGGGGGTGAGATGGAGAGGGATGGAGGGAGAGGTTTATTTTAAGAGCTTTAGCAAAAACACAAAATGACAGAAAGAGAACATACCTAACTAGAAACCAAGAATAGAAAAGTTTACACAATGGATAAAAAGGGCACTCAGGAGGCTTAGGTGGGAGAATCATCAGTTCAAGGCTCAAATTACAGCATTAAGTTATAATGTAGGAATCTAAACACAGACAGTGTAGCTTCAGGTTCTATTCAGTATCATCTCACCACATAGGTAAAGGAATCATAGAGCATATCATGTCTGGGATGAAGGTATTTCAGTTAAAAGTTCAATAAAAACAAAAACAAAGGTCTTTATATATTTGGAATTAAAAACAAGTACTTCAAAATACACCCTAAGACAAGGAAATTAAAATAGACTTTTCAAACCAATAATAAAACAATACCTGAGAGGTATACTTAACAATTTGGATGGGTCTGGAACACAGGAAATGCATACAGACAACCCATCTGAGCTCATCAGCACTGTTACAATGTCTTGGGATGAGGCTGAGTGCTGGGAGTGAACCCAGGACCCTAGCATAGGCAAAGCACGCACTGCACCACCAGCACTCCCCAGTTCCTGCTGCAGTGGCCTTTACCTTCTATGGAACTGCTGAGAGCAGCCCTGATTCTTTTTCTTTTCTTTTTTTTTTTTTTGGTTCCGGGGAGCGAACTCAAAACCTTGTTTGCTCTTTTTCTCCTCTTTAGTTTATAACTAACTTGATGATGTGTTACGCGTCTTTCCACAAAAGGATATACAATGGATATGCTATGCAATATTCAAATCGGGGAAAGCATATGAGGTGTGACCAAATTCTATGATGAGTCTTAATCCAATCCAATCCAATCCAATCCAAGTCATGACAGCTGGGTGTGGTGGCACAAAGCTGTAATCTCAACACTCAGGAGGCTGAGGCAGGAGGATCACTGAAAGTTCAAGGCCAGCCTGGGCTATAAAGAATGTTTTAGGTAAGCCTGAAGTGCATAGCAAAATCCTGTCTCAAGAAGAAAAAAAAGCCACTACACTAAAAGACACTTTGCCATTAATCAGCTTCAAAATATTCTCCCTCACTTTGAACATACTTATCCCATGATTTTTACCACTTTCTGACACAGTTTTGGAAGTCTTCAGTGGGTGAGATAAAAAATACAGTATTTATTTCTCTTTCTACTTGTTATTTTTTTTCTGATAGTACTGCTAAATTATTTAGCACAATGAAAATCTTGGATTGGTGTTTGCGATTCTTACTTTTACTTTTCTACTCAACTTTTCTTGATCTATTTTGCAGATTTTTTTTATTTTAAAGAGAGTCTCAGGGCCAGGGATATAGTTCAGTGGCACAAGCAACTGCCTAGCAAGTGTGAGGTTCTGAGTCTGATCTCCGGTACCAAAAAACAAAACAAAAAACAGTCACACTATGTAGCTCAGGCTGGCTTCAAATTCACAGCAATCCTCCTGCCTCAGCTTCTGGAGTGCTGGGATTATAGGCATGTGCTACCACACCTCTTCAACTTGATCTTTCAATATTTCCAACATTCATTTTTTTTGGAGACAAAGTCTTGCTTTGTAGTACAGACTGGCCTTGAACTTAGTTATGCAGCCCTGGCTGGCCTTGAACTAACGGTGATCTTCCTGCCTCCCGAGTGCTGGGATTAGAGGCATACATCATCACACTTCACTCCATTATTTTTCAATTTCAGTTCTCATGTTATTTAATATCCTAGAACTCTAGCTTTATTTTTAAAATAGTATTCAGTTCTTTTGTAAATATAATTTCTTTCTGTAGAAAGAAATTATTACTGTAATTTTTGTTTTGTTTCCAGGCAGGGTCTCAGTATGTATTTTACACTGGCCTTGAACTCATTGTGTAGCCCAGGGTGGCCTCAAACTCATGGTGACCCTCCTGGCTCAACCTCCAGTGTGCTGGGATTATAGGCATGTGCCACCATGCCTGGTGATAATGTAATTTTAAAGTTATTTGCTTTAAATTTGGTTCTTTTTAGTCTATTGTTTTTATTTTCATCTCACACAGGGGAAACTTTCTTCAAAGGGAATTTTTGGTAATTATTATGAAGAGAGAAGCATTAAATAGCTGCCTGGAAATTTTGTATGTGTGGATGTGTTTTCTAGACTGGTAGGCTTTACTGAAGTATTATCAAGATGATCTGTATAGGTGGAAACTTGAAGTGTGCCACAGAGAGGTGGTAACTTGCAAATTTGTCACAGATTTTTTTTTTTTTGAGGCTATCAAATTTCTTTAGGTATCAGTCTACCAATGCCCTGCTGGAGGAGACAGGAAATAGGAGTATGAAATATTCTTCACTACTAAAAAGCATTCTGGAAGGTAGGCAGGAAAATCTGATTTCCCAGATTTCTGGCCAGTGTCTCATTTTCTGCCCTGAACTATTTGTGGCATCCTTAAATTCAGTTTCGTCCATCAATTTCAACTCAAAATAAACCTGTCTTCTGCTAGGGAGAAGCATCAAACTGCTGCTTCTTAACTCTTGAACCTCACGGTCAATTTTTAAACCTTATGTCCGCCTTTCTCTTCTAGAATACAACCCCTCACCAGCTTGAGCCTTTTTGGTGCTCTGCAGTCACAGCTGGCTGCTTACTATTGACAACTACTTTCAAGCGCCATCAAATTTTTGTCTTGCACAATTTGCTGACACCTGCCCACCTGGTTGTCTGTTTTCTCACCTCCTGTACAGATTTAATCTTTTGTATTTCCATATTCTCATTTTAGTGAAACTTCCAAGAGATCAGGAAAAAACTTGCCATATTTAATTATAAGACTTTCTATCTAAGAAATAAGATGTCAGTAATGCAGAACAAAGCATTCTACTAGTATAGAGAAAAAAAATCACAAAATGACTGATAAGATATTGCTCTTAAGTAAAAGTTTGGTAAGGGGAGGACAGGAAGAACATGAATCTAGTGAAGAGCTCAAAGGTGAATAGGGCTAGCAAATACAGGAAAAAAGACACTAAACCAATTTTGTCTCATTTTCTTTTTATTTCCTGGAAGTACTTATGTCAGGCTGAAAATGTAGCTCAGTGGTAGAATACTTGCTTAGCATGCAAAAGGCCCTCCTTGGTTTACTCCCCAGTACTGCAAAAATAGTAACAAAGCTCTTAAGGTTAACAACAAAAAGAAATAATACATATACTATACAATTAAAATTACATACTAAGCCTAATCCAAAGAGCAGATGAATCTTATACATAGAACTGTTAAGTTTTGGCAATGAAAACAGAAGTTTCTGCAAACTAACTTACTTGTGTGGAGTCTGTCAGACCTCTGGAAAGACTTCTTCCCTAAGCTTAGCAATGGATTTTCCACTTTAACTGAAGAAGAAAAGCTGGAGTTTGAGTTCTGGGGACTGCTTGACTGTCCATCAGACTGCCTTCCTTCCCATATTACTGGAGGAAAAAAATATGTAAAGACTGGTGGCACTGAGGTTAGAGAGAAATCATTCATTCCATGTTAACTAAAGGGAGTTATATATAAAGGAAATAGTCTTGCAAATGGGTTTTGAGTCTGAGAAATTAAAAATAAACTCTTTCTTCCAGTATATTATATA
The DNA here is from genome assembly GCA_004027455.1 of Hydrochoerus hydrochaeris. Lineage (NCBI taxonomy): Eukaryota > Metazoa > Chordata > Mammalia > Rodentia > Hydrochaeridae > Hydrochoerus > Hydrochoerus hydrochaeris. The sequence goes on from PVLA01011166.1 coordinate 43,334, forward strand.
GCTCTAGTGATATATCTTTCTAAAAACAAGCAGAGTTCTTCAAGGCTCATAACTCTTGACTCCATGGTAGGTTCGTAAGAATAGATTAACCATAGAACAAACAGCAACAGCAAGATCCAAAAGGTGTGCAAACATATCCAGTGAAAACTGTAAGGTAGTATGTATTCTTAGGAAAATTTCTTAAAGGACAGAACTAGTAAAGAATTCTTTTTCATCCTCTTGTAAACTACATATTTATAAGGTGTTATGGTTTGTGTCTAGACGTCCCCTCAAAGTCTCATGCAGTCATGGAAGCTGGGCTTTTCAGAGATAAGCTGCATCTACAGTTTGTGACTGATTCATGGTCCGATGGTGGGATTAAAGGTGCACGTGTTATACCCACTCTAAGGCGAGTAGCCTCCATACAATATAAAGGACAGAAAGGAGCTTGTCCTTCTCTCTGGCTGCTTTCACTGGCTTCTACCCCCATGAGCTGTTGCCCTTCTGCCATGTGACACCCAGCCTTGGAGCCAGTAAATTATGAACTGAAAATGCTACAAAAACTGTGAGCTAAAAGCCTTCCCCTCTTTAACTTTGGATGTTGGATATTTTTCTCAGCAATGAGAAAAGTAACTAGAACATAAGGTTACTAATTAGAGGTTTCTAAATATTATTAGATATACCTGAAGTTAGTCATCTACTGCCTTCTTACATGCTAATCCCATTGATGAACTTGTTTTAAAAACTACTGTATATGATTATTTCCCATAAAAATTTTCTCATTTATCCCAGAAAAATTTATAATAATGATTTGGCAGTACAAAGACTGTGTAACAAAATATATCAATTTAAAAATAAGCAATATGATATATAAATTTGTAACACAAACACAAAAATAATGGGAAAAAGAAACTTCCATTAAAACAAAATGCCCAAGCTACCCACCAGGTTTGGCAGGTATGGAGTCGCCAGCTGCTTTGATGGTCTTGAGGGAGAGGTGCTGGCTGGAAGAGACCGGCATGCCAGGCCTGCACTGCTGCTGTTGCTTCTTCTGCTGCTGCTGCTTCAGAGCCTACAGAGAGAAAGCATACTGTAAGGAACAAATCCGCTTTTAATAATAAAAAATAGGCAGGGATTTAGCTCAGCTGTGTAAGCACCTGCCTGGCAAGTGCAAGGTCATCAGTTTGATCCCCGGTACTAAAAAAATACACAAAAATAAATAAATAAATAAATAAATAAATAAATAAATAAATAAATAGTAAACCACTTGTTTATAAGTGGGGAGAGGCATTTTCACAATTCAATTTTTTTTGTTTTGTTTTGTTTTTTGAGACAGGGTCTCACTATATGGTTCAGGCAGGGCTTGGGCTCACTTTGATCCACCTGCCTCAGCCTCCCAAGTGCTGGGATTACAGGAGTGTACCACCATGCCCAGCAACAATTCAATTTTTTTTTTAAATCTATCAAAACAAACAAAAACCTACATTGAGCCAATCAAACACAAGGCTTACATAATCTTTAGGTAAAGGAATCTTTATAGAGTCCATTTTTCTGAGAAACAGTGATGAACATTTTTTTTAACTTAAAAATCACCAATAAGCCTGCCAAGGTCATGAGTTCGATTCCCAGTTCAAAGCAAAAACAAAAACACTAAGTCAAGGATTCTGCAATCTTGTAAATCATTGTATAACTTCAAATCCTTTCTGGAAACAGAATTCTAAATCCCTTACCAATTAGAATTCTATTTGCATCCATCCTATGTAGAAAAGCAAGTATTTACCTCATTTATGGTTCAGAGGTGCTACTTTTGAAACAAAGTTGTAGATTGAGTTTTCTTGGGTAAGAGCAAAGAAACCAAATGTTACCAATCACTAAATCTCAACAATTTAAGAAAGGCAGTAAACAGAAGGATGAGGGGACAGAACAGCGTGGTACCTTCTGGTTACTCCAAATTATTTTTATTTCTGTGAGATCCTTAAATTACAGAATATATTTGAACAGAGCTGGGCATGGTGGCACACTCCTGTAATCTCAGCACTGGGGAAGCTGAGGCAGAAGGATCGCTGCAAGTTCAAGACCAGCCTGGGCTACAAAGTGAGCCCACAGCCAGCCTGAACTGCATAGTGAGATCCTGGCTCACAAAGACACACACACACACACACACACACACACATATACATTTGAACAGAAAAGCCAAGAGACACATAAACTTTAATCACAAAAATGTATGAAGGGAAGGGAGACCCTGAACCAAAAACAGTACTTGCCAGAAAAAACTGGCTCTATGACTTGGCTACAATGTTTCTTTTAGTACTAGAAGTTGAACCTTTTTTAGCACTCAGCTACACCCTCCCACCCTTTTTAGACAAAGTCTTATTAAACTGCTAAATTGCCCAGGGTGGGCTTGACCTTGCAATCTTCCTGCCTTTGTTCTCATCCAGTGCTACAGAGGGTTACATGCATATGAACCTACGCTTGTCCAATTTGAAGCTTTCACCTTCAGGACCTTCATGCAGAAAAGTGTGGAGTAACTGGCTACCTTTTGGTTTTCCATTTCCTTATCCCAGCAAAGTTTTCTTCTGTTTTAACACTCAGTATCTCAGGCTAAGTCTACGCAGTGGCAACAAGTGCCCTGCTCTAAGCTGACAACTGGAGAAATACAAGTGCCAGCTGGAGGTATGGTTTACTATCCTACATCATTTACAATTGGTGAGGCAGAAGTGTCAAGTATAAAAAGTGACCAGACTAACGCTTATTCTCATTCTTTGCATTTAAACCAGAAGCTATCCATAGGATTCCCAAGTGGTGAGCTAAAAGAATTCATGCTTTGCTCCTCACAGTACCCACTGTCATTCCAGGCTAAGACAAAGCATAATAAAATCACCATCCCATCTAGTTGGGTTGTGCTCATGTAAATTCTGATACATGATGGAAGCAGAATAATTTAGACTACTCTAATCAAGAACCCTTAATAGTTTACAAACTCGGAGCTTAATTCTATTTTTGTTTTGTTTTGTGTCTGGAGACAGGGTCTCACTATGCAGTTCAGAGCTGGAACTCACTTTGTAGCCCAGACTGGCTTTGAACTCACAGTGATCCTCCTGCCTCAGCACTCTAGTGCTGGGATAATTCTCTTTTGAACTGCCTTTAACTTAGTGATTCTCTTGACTCAGCCTCCCAGGTGCCATCACAACCAGCTTTATTTTAAAATAAAAAAAGTAATGACAAGAGCCCTCTAATTTGTAAAGCTATTTTTTAAACCTAATAGTAGGAAAAACATATTACATACCACACTGATATTCTCTAAAGAAAATGTAACATTTGATTGTTAAAATAAGAGTAGCTGGGCATGGTGGTACACACATGTAATCCCAGCACTGAGGAGGCTGAGGGAGGATTGCTTTATTTTTGCACACACCCTTGGCTACATAGTGCGTTCAAGGCCAGCCTGAGCTACATAGTGAGACCTTGTCTCAAAATACAGTCCAAAAACACCTTCTTAAAAGTAGCATATTTTAGCAGTATATGTGTCAAGAATTAGTTGACAAAATTTAATAAAATATTTGCCTTTTCTTTGTGGAAAATAATTCTGTACTTATTAAATCTTCTAAAGAAATTATGAAAAATACAAGTACTACATCAGCATACTCAGGCAGGTAGTAATTACTCTTCTCAAATTCATGAACAGTGTTTAATAAATGCACTTTTGGTTTGAACACTTTGTGGTACAGTTCAGGCTAGGCTTGAACTAAGTATGTAGCCCAGGCTGGCTTTGAACTTGCAGGAATCCTCCTGACTCAGCCTCCCAAGTGCCAGGATTACATGTGTGCACCATTACGTCCAGTTAAGCCTACATAACTTTCAACTTATTTTTCTTATTCAGCTGTTTACACTTCTCTATGTGTGTATGTGGGTATATACACCTAAGTATTAATATTCTTATTAAAGTATGGCATTGCTTTGTGGCTATATCATGTCCTATCTTTTTAGTAAAAATTACTCAATGTGATAGCTTCTTGGTAATTTTAATGTATCTAAACTGCAGCACAACCACATTATAAAATAAACTTCTGATCTTGTATAACTGTCCATCTTAAGGACATATGATTCTAATTTCTGTTTGTAAGACATGGTCTCACACTGTAGTGCAAGCTGGACTTGGCCTCACTCTATCCCAGGATAGCCTTGAACTCTTAAAAATCTCCCTGCCTCAGCCACAAGAGTGCTAGGATTACAGGAGCACATCACCATATGATTATTTATTTACTTATTTATTTTTGGGAGGACTTTTTGAGACAAGCTTTCACTATATAGTTCAGGCTGGCCTTGAACTCACAGCAATCCTCCTGCCTCAGTCTCCTAACTGCTGATCTTACAGGTGTGTGTCACCATGCCTGGCACATGATTACTAAGGAATTCCCTAATTGAATATATTTTAGGGAAGCTGTTTGCAAGTTCTAGCTATCACAAACTTAAATGTGATTATTTTTCTGTTTGTGTATGTATCTTTCTAACATAAATTCCAAAATGTTCAATTGCTGAAACATAGGTTAATGGCATTTAAAAAACTTGTATTTCTGGGCTGGGATACAGCTCAGTGGCACAGTGTCTGCCTGGCAAGCACAAGGTCCTGAGTTTGATATCTGGTACAAAAACAAACAAACAAGAAAACCCACCTTGTATTTCACCAGTAAAAGAATAACTACTTTTCTACACACTCACCAGTGATTGATATAATTAAGCTCCTTAAATATATAGCAAAATCTGAGGATAGAAATAAGCTGTCGTTTTAATGTTTCCCTAATTAGCAGTCAGTTTATGTACTGATCATTTGTATTTTTAAGAAACCCAAAGCTAGTTCCTTGAAAAGTCCAGTAAAAAAGACAAGTAATACTAGGAAGAAAAGACATAAAATGCACAACACTGGTGGGCTGGGTAGAGTGGGTAGGGAGGCATAAAGGACCTTCAGTACAACTTTACACCAATGTGTGCAAACATTAGGCAATATAGACAATTCTGTAAGAAAAATAAATTTCTTACATAAACCAAAACTTATTCAAAAATCAGAAAATCAACTAATAGTCATCAGGTAATATTGTAATGCTACAATGATTGTAAAAAGTGACATTGAATGTAGGAAAAGATAATTTCTGTAATTCTGTCTGAAATCTAGAAAAAAAGAGCTACTGAACTTACTTTATAATGCTAGAGCAATCTTTATTTTAAAGCTGTATCAAGATAGTATGAAAACACTGTAAGATTGAAACTAAGGCTGGGGACATAGCTCCATGAATAGTACAGTGCCTGGCAAGTGCTCAGTTCAACTTCTGGTACCAAACTAAAAATCTTAAGAAAATTGGCAGCCAGACATGGTGGCACATGCCTGTACTCTCTGCAGACTGAGGCAGGAGGATCACTGCAAGTTCAAGACCACCCTGGGCTACAAAGTGTGCTTAAGGCCAGTGAAACCCTGTCTCAGAAAAACAAGACAGCAGGGATTCAGCTTAGCCACCTAAGTGCCTGCCTGGCAAGCACAAGGTCATGAATTCAGTCCCCGATACCAATTAAAAAAAAAACAAAAAACAACACAAGACAAGACAATTTTGCAACGTAATTTTCAAGAATATGTAAAGAACAGGTTGAATTTATTCCAGACATTTAAGTACAGCATATATTAGAAACTAGCTGTGTCATTCTGTTCATTTAAAAGAGAAAAATTTACTTGATCATCTCAATAAATTCCAAAGAAAACAAGCCTATGAAATTCAACTCTTTTTCATAATTTAAAAAGCATACATACAATAAAAACACAAAACTTCTTAGCAAACTAGGAACTTTCAAAATGTAGTAAGAGGATCTACCAAAATCTGCAATGGGTATTATACAGAGAGGTGTTTAAATTACCAATGCCAAATTAGGATATTGCAACAAATTTCCTTTTCAAAGGGTCTAATGTTAAAGCCTTTCAATGAATGCCAGAGCTGTGCATTTTTAACAAGGGAGATGACACTTCTGATGAAGGGACTAGTCATGCTTACCTGCTTCAGTGCCTTCTTGCTGTGCTTCTGTGATGGAGAGATGACTTTACCTGCTGAAATGGTAGGCGATGGACAGCCTGATTGAGGGGAAGATGGCTGGGACAGTCTAGACGATACTATGAGAAAAAGGGACAATGAAAAATTGTGTTTGATCAGAATTGGTATCAAGCACCATTCCAGCCCCCAATCATATGCTGCTACCTGTGTTAAGAACTGTGACCAAAACACTATAGAGAAGGATCTTCTTTTTAGAATTCTACTGCAAACGGTCTCCCTTTTCAGTTAACTTCCTCAGAAAATTCTAGTGAAGGATGACAGGATGGGGAAAGGAAGGAAGTTAGTATGCATTACTTTTCATTTCCTGAATTTTCAACAGAACTGATTAAATATGAAGGAAGTACAAAAGCATTAATCATCAAATTACATAGGAAACATCCTAGGAATCTTCAGATAGTCTCAGTGTTCCTAAGGCAAATCTGAAGGTGAATCATGCCAAAGTGATACAGTGCAAAGTTATGAATGTGATAAGGCCATTTCACCTCAGAAACTCTGCCAGCGTTTTAAGCCTTCCATTCCTTCAACACCTTAAATCAACAGTTTTAAGGCTTATAAGTGTGAGAGGGCATCCGAAGAGTTGTCTAATGGAAGCAGCATAGATGCAACAGGACAGCCCACCTATTTCATTACAAGCTGTTCTGCACTTCTGTCAGAGATTGGCCAAACATGAGTCATACGTGAACAAGGTTTCTTCCTTTATGGTACATGAAACAGTATGTGAGTGCTGTTTATGATAAGAAAGAACATAGAAAGTGCTGTTGATTCAGATTTCTTATCAAACAGAAACAGAAACTGCAATCACTATTACTTTAGTGATGACTACTCAGTGAATGTTAACTGTTTTCCTTCTTTGTAGTAGCCAAACTGAAAAGGCACTGTAGCAAAACGGCATCCAATGGTAAGGCCAATAAGTTTTAACCTAGTATATGGCTACAAGATATGAAAATGAAAAAATGGTTTATTAGAATATATATTTCCAATATATTCTTAGATGTTCTAAGAAAAATGCAGTAGATATACTTAAAGAAGTTAACCACAGACAATATTAGAACAAGTTATCTTTAGTTCTGTGCCTCAATCTTTACAAAAAGTTTATATATGGGAGAAACTGACATATAATATTATAATCTATCTTCCTTTCTCTCTTTTTGTGATACTGAGGATTGAACTCAGAACCTCACATATTCTAGCCAAACAGAACAGAACAAAACATAAAACACACATCAAAAAAAAACCCAAACTGTTCATGAAAACTATTTGTAAGACAAGAACTGAATAACTCTGGAAGTGGTTGAACAACAGAAAGAAACCATATCCTTGGGTGTACTCTGATGCTGACCAGTTTTTAAAAAAATGTTTAAGATATAATTTCTGCAACATACAAATTCACCTGTTCAAAGTATACTCAAGTGACTTTTTGTGTATTTTATTACAGTTACAAAACTGTAACCATGATTATCATCAGTTCTCACCCTACCCTGCCAGTTCCTGGCATACCTACTATCTGGCACCTATATTCCTCAGTCCTAGTGGATTTCCTATTCTGGACAATCCATGTAACAGTCCTTCTGTGACTGGAGTTTTTATTTATGAAGTATAATGTTTTAAAGGTTATAACGTGTGAATACTTCACTTCTTGCAATTTTTAATGGTAACAGTGTATGCATAGGCCATGTTTTGTTTACTTGCTAGCTGAAGAAAACTTGGGGGTTATTTTTGTTTGACTGAAAGAATAGAAAAGTCTCTGAATGCTAGTATTTTCTTACATTTTGCCTTACATTTCTTGTAGTTTCTGCTTTATGAAACTTGCTGTCACAGAAATCTTAGTAACTATCATCATGTTGTATCTTCATTATGAAAAAAAACCCTGTGATTGCTTTAACCCTTTTTTCTGAATACAGTGATAGTTCTGCTGTTGGGTCTCAATTCATTCTGGATTTGCATTTGAACACCAAAAAGTTTGAGAATATAAAATATTTTCCCATAAGAAAAAATGGAAAACTACATAATTGGTTCTGAGGTCCCCAACATTACACTTATCAGTTTATTTTTCTAGGACTGGAACAAATGTTGCAATGCTTTCTTTCTTCAACTCTATTATGTTCCTCACCATTTTTCTCTCAGCTTTCCTGCTGATATCATTGACTTTCTCCTGGCGCCATGGTTTGGTGTTTTAGGTAAATGAAGTGCACCATGTCATTTATCTCCTAATCTTCATTTTACTCACGTGTTACACAAAAAGTCTGTTGGTCCCCACCCAAAAATGTTTGGGATGACAAGCAATCTCAATTTAGCAATTTAACTCTCCAAAGACTAAGGAAAACAATTTTTAAAATTTAAGCTTATTGGTACAATTTAGACATACATAATGATCACATTTATCATGGAAAATTTGTATCTCTACATGATATATTTTAATTCCTCTTTTTTCCTCATTTCCCTCCCCTTTTTAATCTCTCACCCATTTATTTGCAAAGCTTTGTTTCCATTTTATACTTTTTTTTCCTCTTTTTTTTGGGGGGGGAACAATTTCTATATATTCTGTATCAACTATCCTGTAAAGTTTCTGACCATGTTAAAACTTAAAAAAAAATAAATAAAACATTAAAAGTATGGTCCCTCCAATTAGTCACCTTTTCACTAAGGTAGTGGTCAGGAAAACTGTCAGCTTCAAATACAAAAAAGAAAGAAGCAACGTGGCAGAAATGTGGGCCTAGGTTTTGAATCTAATTCAATTTTCTTCCATATAGAGTAACTATGGAAAACCCCACAGACAATATATTCAGTGAAATGAGGGGAAAGATACCTCTACAAATTCCACAATGGAAGCAGGTAGCAACAAACCATTGTCTGCATAAACCTCCAGAGCCTTCAGCTTTGACTGCCAGGCTCTTAAGAAAGATGATCAAAATAAAATGTTAACAAAAAGATGATGGCAGTGATGATGAGCAAAAAAAAAAAAAATGTTAACAGGATTTTACCAGAATAACAGGATTTTACTGTTTGAATAACAAGCAATAAACTTTATTACTTACATTAGTTCGCTAGAACTGACACTAACAAGCACTGTAATATCAACTGAGTGGCTTAAAACAATGTCTCACAGTTGTGGAGGCGGAAAATCCAAAGTCAAAGTGCCACCAGGAATAGAACACAGTGGCACACACCTGTAATCCCAACTATTTGGGAGGTAGAGGATGGAAGATTGCAAGTTCAAGTTCAGCTTGGGTAACTCTGCAAAACCACTCAAGATAAAATACAAAAAAGGGCTGGGAATGTAGCTCAGTGGTTAAGTCAGTTCCCCTGGGTTCAATCCTTCTGCGGCCGAGGGAAAAGCTGTTCCATTCCTCTCTCCTAACTTCTGGTGGCAACTATTGGTTTTGGCTTTGTGATGTACCACTCCGATCTCTACCTCCATTTCACATGGCACCCTGGTGTGTCTCCACATCCTCACATGGCCCTCTTATAATGCCAGCCTTGATAGTTTAAGTTTGACTTAATTCCCAACCTAATCTCCAGATAAAGTCACATTCTGAGCTTTCAGGGGTTAGGGCTTCAACAATCATTTTAGGGCAATATAACGTGAACCCTAACACTCATCTTTTATTTATAACGATTGTCCAGACCTACACAGATGGTGTGAACTTAATACTTTGCTATTTGTTGAGTCTGAGCTATGATAGTGCTGCCTGGACTATTAGAGCTTTCCCCTATGCATCAAGAAATTACAGAATGTATTCTGTCCTAACTCATGTTCTCATTCGTATGTTCAAATTATAGGCCTTTATATTTTACAAAATTATATTAAGCTCTAATTAAAATATCCCTATCAAAGAATTCCTCAGCCTAGCTGGCTTCCATCAGTGAATTCTTCCAATTTTTTTTTTTTTTTCCTCCTTGAGACAAGGTCTCACTTGTGATGCAAGCTGGCCTCAAACTCACTATGTAGCCCAGGCTCTTCTCAAAGTTGCAGCAATTTTCCTACCTCAGTATTCCCTGCGCTGGGATTACAGGCATGTGCTACCATGCCTGGCTCTCCCAATCTTACACAAATTCTTTCAGAGAACCAAAATTTAAAAAATTAACAACTTGTTTGATATGAAACTTTGACAAGTATATGGAAAAAATGCTTGCAAATCTTTTTTCACCAATAAAGTAAAAATATTGAATATAAAATATTAGTAAACTGAATCTATGGATATATAGAATGAATATATCATGAAGGAGTAGTATACCCTTGGAATATGAAGCTGGTTTAAACATTTAATATTACGTATTTAATACATTAACAGAATAAAGGAAAAAATATGACTATCTTAACAGATGAAAGAAAAGCATTCATTGTAAAATCTCTTAGCAAACTACACATAGAAGGAACTAACTTCATGTAAGAAGTGTATGACAACCTACCTACTAGTGAACATCATCCTTAAAAATGTCATTAATATTCCCAACCACTGGCACGGGGCCTTTGGCATGGTTTCTTTGTATTAGGTCCATCTGTTTACAGGCTTTATTCAACTCTGCTATTTCTTTGCTGATTTTCTGTCTAGTTGATCTGTCTCTCTGTAACATGGGGTACTGAGGTCTCCCATTACAACTGTGTTACTGCTCATTTGATTTTTCATGTCTACCAATAACTGTCTTACATAGTTGGATGCTCCTGTACTAGGTGCATATATATTTATGATTGTTATATCATTTGTGCTGTTTCCAGCTTTCTCATTGGCCCCAATCAATCTTGTATTGTTCTTCTTTGCTTCATTTTGTAGCTGTTGAATTGATTCTCACGGTCTCTTGCTATTTTTAAGATATCTTTCTTTTCATGATTACTAGCTGCAATTGTTTTCAAGATAGGAAATTCTATCCTTCATATAAGTAAAAGTGTTTTAAAGCACTACATTAAAAGTTCTTTTATTGGGGAGTACTGGGAAATCGAACTTAGGACCTCATGCTTGCCAGGCAGTCACTGTGCCTTGGAGCTGTATTCCTGGCCCTAAAAGCACTATCTTAAAGGTGGAAAATAGAAAGGATGGAATGAGGTGATAGTTCATGGTACTTTTGATTTTCATCTCCCTGATCAGTGATGTTGAACATTTTTTCATGTTTTTGCTGCATGTTTTTTCTTCTAAATAAATAGTAAGACTGGGGATGTAGCTTAAAGCATTTGCCTTGCTATGTGAGGCCCTAAATTCAATCCCCAGGAAAGGAAAAAAAAGTTTACTTAGTAGCAGTGTCCCAAAATGGTGTAGCAATGAGTGCCAGCAAATTAGCTTCTTCAGGACAAAGTGTCTAGAGTTGGAAAACAACACTCTGGAGAACAACTTAAGTGAATGGAGGTTAGTCAGGAATCATGCAGAAACTGACAGGGGAGAAGAAAATAGGATTAAGGATGCAAAAGAAATAGATTACACCATAGAGGGGAGATCACACAGTGTTGCTTACACTGTCTGGCTAGCTGCCAGTCCGGAGGCAAAGTGAAACTGACAACTGTTTTGCTCAGAGAACTGGAGAGCTACAACAGGACTGAAAGAATCACCTGTGTGGGGACGAGCAAGGAAAACACGGGACACTGCTTCCAGAGCAGCCTTTCATAGTCAACAGCTGGTGAGTGACCTCGGTATAAGCATCCACATCTACAACCCAGGAGCAAGAGCTAGGGGACGCCACTGTAGAGAAGGGCTGTGTTTGAACTTGTAGCCCACAGTAGCCCCGTGGCTGCCTCACACTGCTGAGCTCCCCGAGTGGATGAGGGGAGACAGTCACGGGAGGCTGCCAGGAGGTAGAAAGCAGACTGGGAAGAGTCCTGCTGAGAGGCAGGGGATGGCGAGCACAGACTAGACTGCTGTGCTCAGAGGCCAGTTTCTACTGGAGTTACGGAGGACTGGACGCTCACACGGGTGCCATGCTGTCACTGGAAGCAGATCTCGCCACTCAGCGCTTAGACCGCCTGCGTGAACAGGGGCACATCCTAGCCTGAGCTCTGCACCTCAATCCTAGGCCGAGGAAAAGTCTTGCGCCCATAACTATAACTTTATTATTCTTTATTTGACTGTATTACTTTTTCATTTTTTGATTATTTTATTCTTTAAAATTAAAAAAAACTTGCTGTTTTCTTCCTATGTATATTTCCCCCACACTTTTTTATTTCTTCCTTCTTTCTCTGGTCTTTTTGAGACAGGGTTTCACTGTTCAGTTCAGGCTGGCCTTGCACTCACTTTGTAGTCCAGGCTGACCTTGAACTCGCAGCAATCCTCCTGCCCCGGCCTCCCAAGCGCTAGGATTACAGACATGCGCCACCACGTCCAGCCTATTATCCGTTTCCTTTTATGTGCATGTCCGCGTGTGTGTCTTCCTGCCCTCTCCTTTCTTCTCCCCACACAGTTTATGCAGGGTGAGGGAATTCTCCCCCGTTCCTTTATATCCTGCCAACCTTTATCCATCTCTCTGCCTGACTTCGTTCTCCTGTGTCTTATTTATTCTCAGTTTTTCTTTTCTTTCCTCTCACCCTTTTT
>PVLA01011167.1:0-56025 GCA_004027455.1 Hydrochoerus hydrochaeris
TGTTTGAGTGTGTAAAATAGATGACCATATTGCTGAATCTTTGTTGGATCTTTGAGCAGAACTGTTTGTAGTCTGACTGTTTGAATGTTTACTATGTACCCTTTAACTTTGTAACTTGAACAACTACATCCAGGATGACAGTATGTAATTTATAAATTACTGATTTCTTAGTGGGGCTTTTTCTCATTTTCCTTTTTTTCTTTCTTTCTTTCTTTTAGAATTCTGTATTGTTGCTACCCTTTTTTGTGTTTTGCTTTTTTTTCTTCTCTTTAAATAAAATTTTTAAAATGTATAATTGCTATTGTAAAAAAAGAGGAAATAGGAAGTGCTATAAAAGATATAGCTCCATGTATGTTTGGGTGTGTGGAATTGGTAATCATATTTCTAGGTTCTTGTTGGATTGTTGAACAGATCTGTTTGCACTCTCACTGCTTGAGTGTCCACTTTGTGTGCTTTAATTTTGTAACTTGAAAAACTATTTCTAAAAGAACAAGATGTAATTTATCAACTAGTGATTTCTGTTTATCTTCTTTTCTTGAAATTCTGTAATATTTCTATCCTTTTTCTGTTTTTTTTTTACTCTTTAAATAAAAAAAAAGAATCCAGTTTACTTGTTACTTTAAAATGTTAATTTTTTTTAGCTTGACAAGAAAACATAAAAGTCTTTTTTTTAACTGTCTTTTGAGTATTTTGATAGGAAAGAAAATGTAAAAGCGATTACATGCTTCAGGCTGTCTGAGGCAGGTAAGTTGTTCACCCAGGCCTGAAAATCCCCAGGACTCAAGATGAGTAGAATATGTCTAGATGACAAACTTGAATAACAAGTGTGAAAACTGACAGTGGATTTCAATAGGACAGCATGCTGGGGATATTGATCTACGCCTTAAATCATAATTGCAAAGTCACCACAGCACTTCCTTGCTAACCACAGATATTCTAACAGAACTTTTTTCCAAGTGGAAATTCTAAAACAGAATGTCTCAAATGTATTACAATGTGCATCTTGAGATCAGACCTACTCTCAATTTAGTTGGCTCACCAAGTACTGGCACATACATGGATCATCTAAGAGCTGCAATACACAATACTAGAGCTGAAATAGCTACAACTCACTCCATTTCTCAAGGCAGATCCCCAAGAATGTTCTCAAACTGACAGCTATCCAGAGCCCCTACTTCCCTAATTCCAACACACACATACAAATTCAACAAAATTCTATCATTTTCACCACCTCAGTGTATCTCCCACTCACCCCCAGTCCTTCCTTGTCTCTCAGTTTCCACCCGTGGTGTTTATTTTTGTCTTCTCACTAGAGCACAAGTCAGGCTTTATGCCTCAGGCTTCTGCATCCCCTGTTGTTGCCTAACCCTCGTCAAAGTGAGGGTTTTGCACTCAGTTTTCTCTTTCAGTTTCCTTCTATCTGCAATATCTATATCTCCAGATTAGGATAGAAAGCACTCATGACCTGGTCCCCACTGACCTATTTAGATTTATTCATCTCAAAGGCTCTTCTCATATTCCTTACTTTAGAAAGCACTGCTGGTCTCTTGACCATCCGGGCCCTTCATGTTTTTGGGTTTTCGTTGTACCCTTTGCCTATGTAACTCCTCCCTTCCTGGTCCACCCTCATCACAGCCATCTCTCTGGGAAATCAGACTGGCTGAGCAATCCCCAGCAGAAGTAATTACACTCTCATGGGAGTGCTGGCCGCATCCCATAAGTACAACCCAGCCCCAATATCTCTTTATTACACAGTTAGATAATGTATCTCCTTGTAAGCTCCCTGAGAACAGGAACTGTATTTAGTTCACCTCTGCACTCACAGCACCTAGAACAGTGCCTGCCGGATAGCTCTTCAGCCATACTTACCGAAGGAGTCTGAAAAGGTAACACAAAAACATGCACTGCCTTCCTGAGGTGAGAGCTATGTTCACTTAGAAAACAAATATCTCTCAAAATTACAAACTAGTTTAATAAAGAAAAGTATAGGTAGGCTGCAAATTTTTGCTTTTCATACTTTAAATATACATCACTACTAAATTAAGTCGTATATAGATACACCAAGCAAATAGGCGCTTAACAGATTCTTTCTTTGGTCTTTGGGAGCCTGCACACACAACCCAAAGAGAAATATTTTTCCAGTGTAGCTGATAAACTCAATTACATATTAATTGAAACTTAATGTCTCTCTCTATTCTGAGTATTTTCAATTTAACTATAGACTATAGAACCCTGAAAGCTTCAAATGTGCTAATGAGTACGATACTCTAGAAGGAGAACTAGCACAAAGTTAAGAAACCTGGGTTCCACTGATGGCTTTTCCTCACTTAAGATTTGATTCTTATATGCTTCAATCCATAAGATACAAAGAATCCGACAAAACAATTTCAAGAGGTTAAAAAGCTTAAATTACTGAAACTCACAAAACAAGAATTAAATTGGTAAATAATGTATGTGAAACATGAAAATGCCTATTATCCCTAATTGATCTATAAATTTTATACATTTCCAAACAAAATTTTTATATAAATTTTTGTGGGCCTGAGAAGTTGATTCAAAAATTCATATCAAATAAACAAGGTAAAAAAATAAAAAAAACAAATAAACAAGGTGACAAACAGCTAAAACAATTTAAGAAAATATTCTAGGGAATTTGACACACAAAATGTCAAGGCTGGTTATAAAGCCATGTATTTATGGCAATGCAGTGGTGCTACCAGAATCCACAAAAAGAGTAACCGAAAGAATATATAGCTGGTGAACAGTCTCATTCATACATGGGCACTTGGTATGCAACAAAGGTCGTCTTAAAGTCAGAAAAAACCACCCGCTCAATGAATTACTGGGTCAATGGTTATGTGACCATATGGAAACATTAGACATACAACCTCATTTGCAAATGTTTGAAATAAGGACTGTGGATAGACCTCATTGTCTGCACTCAGAAGGCCCCAGCTTCAAGTCGTAGCACTGCAAAAGGAAATAACAATTACAATAATAATATGTAATAATAAATTTTAGATACTTTAAAGTACTAAAAGCAGAAATTTTAATACTTCTAGATACAAATATACACAAATGTACTTAAGGCTTGTGGTCAAGGAAGATTTTATAAAACGAGACATGTGTTATGGTTTAGGTCTTGGGAGACCCCGAGGCTGCCTGTGTTTGTAAGGTGGCTGCATCACAGAGGCGCTATGACCTTCGGTGGACCCATCCATCTAGGAGTTCAAGCCCACCGCTCTTAGGAGATGGAGCCTAGCAAGAGGCCAGTCACCGACCTGTGACCCGGAAGAGCACTCTTCTCCCCGCCTCCTCCTCCCGCACACTTCCGGCTGCCATGATGAGCCCCTGGCCCTGGCCCTCTGCATGCCCTGCAGAACCACAGGCGCAGACTGAGCCAGTTGCTGTCCTCTCAGTTGCAGGTGTCAGCTCTGTGCACATGAACATGACTAAGTCATCATCAGAGCACAAACTGTAAAGAAGCACCGAATTTTAACTCCATTAACAACAGTGAGGCATTCATGACGGATGTTGGTAAGATTAGCAGAGCCAAGTGCGGGGTGAGACACAGGCAGCAGCCTGGAGGGAGAGGGGGCGCCGCACGGAGCGCTCTGCAGAGCCAGGATCGCTGCCCAGCACAGAGCCTGCTGGGGAGCTACGGGAAGCCCAATCTCCAGACCCCAGAGGTTGGCCTGGCCACCCCTGTCCCCATCGGACAGGCCAGCGTGTGCTCAGGAGCAGGCCAGGAGGCCCCACACAGCCAGCTGCAGGTCCACCAGGCTGCCAGGAAGCCCGGCCCTCAACCAACTCCTGCCCCAGGGAAAGCCACTGGACCCGACACACACCCTAGGACTGCGTGCCTGGTGACTCAGGCCCCTGAGAGCACCTGCACAGCCCCCAGGCTGGGCGCTTATCCACACCCGGCCTGGCAGAGTGGCCCAAAGGAAAGTTGAGAGAATTTGCCAACTCACCCAAGCAGCCTGCCAAGAAATGCAGTGTGGAGAGGGAGAACAGTTTGCTGGCCTGCAGTGGGCCCAGCCTGGGCAATGGAGGCTTTAAATCACACAGACGTTGGAAATGCACGACTACAAGTGCTGGGCTTTTTAGAAGTATCCATAGAAGGTCAGGGAAAACTGCAGGACAGCCAAGGTGTGAACACAGAGGTGGGGATAGTCAGCTGGTAAAAGTGAGGTTGGAGGGGGAAGACTGAAGCCCCGCCCTGCAGCCAAGCAGCTCCTCAGCTGTGCTGCATCCAGAATAACACAGTAAGCACCTGAAATAGTATAAACTAACACAAGGAAGAGTCCAACCAGTCTATTCAATTTGAGTGACCACACCAGCTGGAACCTGATCACTCTGCGCTAAACTTTTCATTTATTTACACATTCCTTCATTCTTTACTCATGAACAGATGACCTTTCAGCGGTTCTATATGCCACCACTGTGCTCGGCATGTGCCCTCATGGATGTCAAGACAGTGAGGGGAATGACTGCTATAAATACACACAAGATGGCACAGAGGACAAAGTCACCTTTGCAACCCCTGAAACAGGGAACAGCAGCTCTCAAATCGAGGGCTGATAAATCCCACAGCCTTCCATTATCATATTTTGATTCTCATTCACTTTGAAAAATTATTGTAATGGATTGTTAATGGAGCTTTTGTCTACAATAGGAAGTATTTGAGGTTGGAAGCAAACCTTTCTTTGTCCTGTACCATAAACGGTGCAGGTACCCAGATGTATAGACATTCCCAGGAACAGGTTCACCCTCTATACAAGAAAATGTTAGACCACATCGTTAAAGCATCTTCAAGCTCTGCTTCTAAAAATACTAACAACTAAATTGTAAAATTTAATAAATTGATACAAGCATTAATAAAATAATTTTTAAGGTATGGTTATTAGATCACAAATTTTATTAGCACTGAAATAGGCTTAACTGAAGTTCCCATTCAGATTATATTGTAAAATGAGACTGCAAATTATATCAGGTTAAAATTTTGGAACTAAATAGTAATATTTATTCTTAATTTCTGTGTGGCCCATTTAAAATGAAATTATATTGACTACATTATCCTAAAACTGTTAAAAGATTATATTTTGCCTTTCACCAGAATCATTTTGGTGATGATGCCTTTGCAAATATTTTCAAACTGTAAAAGTATTTTATTATTATAGCTCTAACTGTGTTGTAATTGTCAGTCCTTTAATAGAATAATTGAAGATCTAATTACTAAAGAGAAAACTTTTCAATGGTTTTTATGAAACCCACAGCTATTCTCCGAGGTCTGTAGAAGTGACACTTTAATACTTACTAGGAGGTCTTCAGATAGATAGATTCGCTTTTCCTCCCTTGATGATCTGAATGTTCTTAAAAAACAAAAATCAAGCTATTTATGGAAAAAAACTTTCCTTTATCTCAATTCACTGGTTCCCTCCCTATCTAATGGAATAAGATAAGAGCTTTTTAATAAATAATACTGAATAAATTAGCAAGTAGCTGCACAGAAAGAGAACATTACATTAGGGAGCCTGGTTTCATCCCAGTCTAGCATGACTGCCTCCGAGGAACGTGTCCAAGCTGCACGTTCTTCATTCATTCACCAATCCATTAATTCATTCAAAAGTATTTATTCAGTGTCAGTGTCACTTAGTCATGAAAATACAGAGAATAAAATAAAATTTCTCTTACTTTAAGCAGACTACTCATAAGCAACAAAACATGTTGTAATTGAGTAACGTGTGCACATGTTCTCTTAAATAAATGATTCTATTCTGTAAGAATGAGAACATTTACAGAAGACAAAGGGACAAATAACACACTCTCAGAAGAGAAAGAGAAACTCTTATGTGAGGCAGAAAGAGAACATCCAAACAAATGGGAGAGTGCAGAGCTTTGACACTGGCAGCAGCCCACCAGTGGTCAGAATAAAAACCATGAACTTACCTCAGTTTATTTGGGCCATGGTGTATTAGTCTCCCTGGGCTGCCATTAAAAAAGACTGTAGTCTAGGTGACTAAACAACAATTTCCTTACAATTCTGGAAGCTAGAAGTCCCCAAACAAGGTGGCCACTGCTTTAGTTCTTGAAGAGAGCTCTCCTATCTACAAAACATTCCTGTCTGTCATATCCTCACGTAGCAGAAAGATATTTCTTCTCCTCCTTCCCTCCCTCCTTTTTTTCCTCTCCTTTTTCTTCTCCTCCTTTTCCTCCTTCCTTTTCCTCTGTTTCTTTCAAAGCCACAAACCTTGTCAGATCAAGTGTCATTTAATCCCAGTTACCTCCTAAAACCCTATTTTCAAATTCAGTCCCTGGGGAGGGAAAAAAGTATCCAACTATATGAGGAAAAACTAGGACAGGAATATGAAAAGATCAGATGCAATTTTTTAAGCTACACTCAACCATTTAATAGGTTAGGCATGGATGAAATCGTTTAAAGAAAGGAAGCTCATTCACAGGCACATGAACAGGAGCTGTGATCACATCAGTGTGAAGACGCGGTCAGTAGACCAGGTCAAGCACACACAGCTTGGGAGGAAGAGTGAGGCACTAAGGGCACTGCCCATGGTTCTGCATGAGAAGGGTCAGTGAGGATACTACCAAGGGAGGGGAAAATGCCTGACAGGAGCAGAGCTGAGAGCCCAGGAGCCAAGGTAGAGCACAATGACGCTGAGAAACCTTTGAGATTCAGCAGCTTGGGATATCTTACGAATAACTACTCTGGAGATATGAAGATAGCAAAAGATGGACTCCTTGGAAATGTTTAAAGCATACTAGAGAGAGACATGAGGAAATCAGGAAAGGACCCAGAAGGGGTGGCCTGAAGGGCTTATGAGAGACAGTCACTAAGCCGTCAAGGTAGGTGGTCTCCCCGCTGGGGAGAGGTTCCAACAGAACAAGGTGGCAGAATCCCCAGACCACAGGGTCTGGCAATGCTCATTCACCACCATAACCCTCACCAAGCCGTGCGCCCACCAGGACAACTTGTGATAAGTTGAATAGATACTGAGGAATGATTTAGAAAAGAGATGAAGAATGCCCAAGTCCTAAGGTTGTATAATAAATTCATACAGAGAAGAAAAAATTTAAGAGGTTGCTTTCCTTTTTAGAGAGAGGTATGTTTGTGGAGGATGAAAAGAAGGCACTGAAAATGCAAAAGAGGGAGAACTAATAAAGGTGGCTAAAGGGATCTTCATCTGAATATGTAGTGTTCAAATGCAGTGACTAAGACAACTTGTAAGAAGCCAGTTGTGGTGGCACACACTTGTGATCCCAGCTCTGGAGACTGAGGCAGGAGGATTGCTGTAATTCAAGGCCAACCTGAGCTACATAGTGAGGCCCTGTCTCAAAAAAAAAAAAAAATCATAGCAAAGGAACAGGAATACTTACCCCCATCTGGCAATCAATAGGACAATGTGTAATAGTAGCTAATACTTTTTAAGTTTCATAATGAGGGATTTTTGTTTTGTTTTGTTTTTTTATTTTTTAAGAGAATAAAACCAAGTAAAACAAAACAGAGTAAAGCCAATCAAAACAAAACAGTGAAAGCAATACAGGATTTTAAAACAAGATAATAGGAAATCAACAATAGCTGCCATAATTCCTCTTGTTATCTTCAAAATACCTGCTCATCCCATCAGGCCTGATAAAAATCAAATGAAACAGTACAGAAGAAAACCATTCAGGGCCAGGGATTTGGTTCAGGGCATAAGCACCTGCCTGGCAAGCATGAAATTGTGAGTTTGATCCCAGGTACAAAAAAAAAAAAAAGAAAAGAAAACCAAAACAAAACAGTGAAAGTAGTACTTCAAAACAAGATAATGATAAATCAACAATGATTCATAACGTATCTTGTTATCTTTGAAATAGCTGCCCATGCCATCAGATATAATCAAATCAAACAAAGCAGAATAAAACCAAATAAAACAAAACAATCAAAATAATACAGGATTTTAAAACAAATAATAGGAAATTAACAATGGCTATCCTCTTCTTTTTTAGACATTTTCTCCCCTTTCATTTTCACAATATCTTTTGCACATTTTGGATCCCAATGACTCCCTCAGTTTTTTATACTAGGGTGACAACATGATGTTCACCCATGTGAGTCCAAACCACTTCACCCAAGAGCATGATCACAAGTTGCATCCATTTACCTACAAGAGACTCGTGGTTATCCTTCTGTATAGCTGAGCAGCTTCCCATTGTATAAAAGTTCTGTGTCTTTCATAACCATTCTGCAGTCTGTGGGAAAGCCACCCCTGCATTTTTCTGGTTCCCTGTCACAGGCAGCATTGTTTTCTCTCTGTGTTCAGTCTATGAATTTCCTTTTGAGTTACTGTGTTTCTTGTACACCACATATTGACGAATCTTGTTTCTTGATTCACTCTGCCTGTGTTTCTTTGTATTGGTGAACTGAGGGACTGTGGTCATTTTTCTCTCTCTCCAGAATACCCTTCATACTCTTTGTAGGGTTGGTTTGGTAGTAGAAGATTCCTTTAGTTGTTCTTTGTCATGGAAGTATCTTATTTCTCCATTAATTTTGAAAGATAGTTTTGCAGAGTATATCAATCTGTGTTGGAAGTTGTTTTCTTTCAGGATTTGAAATACTTTACTCCAGTATCTTCTTGACTTGATGGTTTGTGTTGTCTGTCATGATTCTGATGGATTTTCCTTTATATGTGATCTGTTTTGTTTCTCTAATAGTCTTTAATATTCTGTTCTTGTGCTGAATTCTTGGGATCTTGATTAGTATATGTCTGGGTGTAGATTTATTTTGGTTATGTCTAGTTGGAGTTCTGTATGCCTCACTTATCTGTCTATCATGTCCTTTTCCCATGCTTGGGAAGGTCTCTGCTATTACTTCTGTAAATAATCTCTCTTATGTCAGTTGTGCTGACTCCTGCTTTTCCACTGACACCTGTCATTATTAAATCATTTTCTTTGCATTGTCTTGCAGCCCTTGAATTGTTATTTCCTGATTCTTTGTTATTTTTAAGAGATTTTTTTCTTTTACAATCACTAGCTGCCATCCTGTCTTCAAGGTCTAAAAGTCTGTCTTCAGTTTCTTTCAAGCAGTTTTGCCAGCTTTCAATGGACTTTTTAATTTCCTGGATGTCTCTCTGAGTCTATTTCAAGCATTCCAATTCTCCTCTATATTGTTCATTCAAGGTTTCCCTCATTCACTTTTGCTCCTCTTTTCATTTCTATGTCTTCTTTAGATGCACTCAGCAACCCTTTTATTATGTTTGTCATTTCTTCTCTTACCTGAGATATTATTTCTGATCTGACCTCTTTTACAGCCTCATAAATGGTTTCTTTACTTCTGTTGCCACCATCCCCGAAATTTCAGGTATGTGACTTCTGCTTGCTTCCATGTCTAAGTTTCCTGGACTTGTTCTGTTTAGATTGGAGGCCAGAGTTTGTCTTTTGCTCCTTCGTCTTGACATTTTCCTGGGTCCTGCCAGATGAGCGGGTTGTGAGGTCCCAGGTACCTCCCATGTTGGCTACTCATTCACAATGTAGGGGGATGGGCCAGGCACCTAGGTTTCTCCTAACCCAGGGTCCCCAGAAGGCAGTAGGGTGTGGGGTGGGCTTCTCCAGATACTGGGCTTCCTAAGGCATGGTTGACCAGTTCTCCCAGCCCATGCTGGCTACCTGTGGGAGAGTCCCAATGGTGGCTTGCATGTGCACAGGAGTTAGGCTAGCCGCTTCCCACTTTTTTGTTTTTGAAGTGCACATAATTTTGTTATTAGATATCCCCTTGAATGTTACACTTTCCATTTTGAAACTTTAAAAACAATGAAACAGAGAAATTAGCTAACTTGCTCCAGAAAGCATGAAAAATAGATAACAAAGCTGGATTTGAACCCTAACTTACAGCTTCTCTGTCTACAATTGCAGCCTTCAAGGTCAAATTCAAGGTCAAGCACAGTGCATTCTTCTAGCCCTAAAGTCCAACAGGCAGGTACTGAATATACAGCTCCAGAAAGCTGTACCCATGCAGAATAAAGTTTATTCAAGAACTACAAAATGAATTCCAACACTAACCATAATTACCACCCTCTCAGAGATATAGTTTATAAATACCTTTGGAAAATCAGGTGATATAAAAACACATTATGCTTTCATGTCTCATAACTTAGAATAAATTTTGGTTCTTGACATCAGGCTCAGCAGATAAACTTTCAGAACACAAATCAGCTACAAATTTTATCCTAAAAACAGAAAAAATGACAAAATGCATAAAAGGTCACCATCCTAAGTTGTATGAAAAATCATTCTCATTATATAGAATTGGTCAATAAGACAAATGGAAAAAGAGCTTGGTCAAAATACTACTAAGAACAGATTAATCTATTCCATTTGACAGTGTCTTTATATCACTTAGGGGGTGCTTTGCAGACCTTTTTGGTATTTTTCCATGAAATGGAAACATTTTTTAATGGAAGTTATAGGGCAAGTTGTGTTCACTGGGGATCTTTAGGGAGTTATTGAATGCACTGTAACAATTTTTTAATAAGAACACTATAATACAGATGTGTATTCCCTACCTACTACTTAGGAGGATTTCTAGCCTTGTTTACCCTTTGCCAAGGAGACAGGGTGACCAGGATTGCCAAGTGCTGTGGCTTGTATCTAGATGTGCCCCAAAGCCTTATGCACTCATGGGCACAGATGTGTGAAGGTGGCTAGATTATGGTTGCATGATATTAGGATTAAGGGTGTGTGGTACTCCAATACTTATGAATGTGGCTTAATGGATTTACAGAAGACAGAGGCCTCAACCAGAGCATGGGTGGCACCACCTAACAGAAATACAGCTTGGATAGAGTATCAATAGAAAGGGAGGCTCACTGCAGCCGCTCGCTGCCTCCTGCCTACCCTGCCCTGGACTGCTATACCTCTCCAGTGCCCCTCTGCAATGCTGTCTTGCTTTGGAGCCAGCTGACTATGCTAAAACTGTAAGATAAAATGCAAAGTGTGAGTTAAAATAAACCTTTCCTCCTTAAACTTGTGGGTGTCAGGTATTTGGTCCTAGAAACAAGGAAGTAACTAAGACACCAGATTTGGAGAAAGAAGCTGAGTGAAGATAGCCCATGCCTCTTCTTTATCTTTAGGTGTAGCTGTCTGCTTAGAATACATGGTCTGTTCACCTCCATTCCCAGCTCCCTCAAGAAAAAGAAACTTAAAACTGCTCAGAATTCTCTCTGTTGGGTGACATGGCCTAGCCCCTTACCTCCTAAAATGAGTTCAGTAAAGGCTTAAATAAAAAGATACAAATGGTGTGGTTTGGGGGAAATTCAGAAAACTCAAAACTGTCAGCCCACACACCAGTAGGTTCATGGGAGGTGCTGACTTTTCTCTTCCTGGAAGCCATGCGGCTTGTACAGCTTACCAGAAAGGCTGGCTGGCTGGCTTCTCCCAGTCCCAGCATGGCCGGTTCTCAGAAGGTGCTGACTTTTCTCTCGTTCCGTCTCTTACATCCTGAAATTCTTCAGTTAGGGTTCCAGACAGTAGCACATCCAGCCTGTGCTCTGAATGAGCAAATTACATGAGTTATCAGGATCTCTAAACGATAACC
This sequence comes from Hydrochoerus hydrochaeris, assembly GCA_004027455.1. Taxonomy (NCBI): domain Eukaryota; kingdom Metazoa; phylum Chordata; class Mammalia; order Rodentia; family Hydrochaeridae; genus Hydrochoerus; species Hydrochoerus hydrochaeris. Next base: position 11,591 of record PVLA01011167.1, read on the forward strand.
CCAACAGTTCACTTAGGAGGAAAGTGTGCAGTTTGGAGTTCTTTTTCTGGCACAGATAGTTTGTGTACTGACTTCCAAATACTAAACTGACATTTTTATTACCTTTCTTTTATCCAAAGAGTTTAACCCACATATTTCTTAAAAAACAAATGCATCAGCTCAGAAGGCAGAAAAAATCTAAGCTGTTTGCTACATGTACTTTTAGAAGCTGCTTTAATGAGATTTATTTCTCATCTCTCTAGTGTGTTCTGTTCTGTGGTGCTCTCCAGCCTTTCCTCCTCTGTCTTCAGTCACGTGTGAGTCTTTTCCCTTTACAGCCTTCCTTGAATTGCTGCCCCTCTACCTATAATTCTCTCTTTCCTTTCATTGTTCCAATTAGTTGCCCATAACCACATCCAATTAAAATTCTTCACACATCCTAGTCACTGTTTCTTCACAAGCCTTCAGTGTGCACCAGTGCTTTGTACAGGATGGATGCTTAATTGCTGTCCATTAATTATTGGAACTTTTCCCCTAACCCACCAAAACAGGATGACCTAATATAATTTAGGCCAATTACATCTTCATGAATAATCCTTCTATTTTCACATTATTCATTAAGTGCAATTGGAGAGAGTTTCCCTTAAATTTTCTTTGAGTGGCTTCTCCTTCCAAATCCATTTTGTTTTGGGGTTTTTTGTTTTTGTTTTGTTTTGAAATTTAATTCCATTATATCCTACCTTGACCCACCAAACTATTTCAGTTGCAACAGACAGCACAACACAAAGGGTGATAAACACCTCACAAAACTCCCGATCAAATGAAATTTATTCTTGAACATCATAAAGATACAAAGAAAAAAGACAAATGATAAATGAGGAGGTAAGTATGTTTTCCCTGATTTTAACCATATATATCTATAATATATTGATATATGCATGAAAATGTCATATGGTACCCATTAGTCTACATAATTTTATGTTTGTATGTCTCAGTTAAAAATTAATTAAAAACAGAAAAAGTTAACATTAATAGTCATATCAATAAAAATTAGAGAATCTTATCCATTAAAAACTTTATTAGAAATGTTTGCCTCCAAAATGCTATGTGCACTGTATCACAATTGGCTTTTCTGCAACGCTGGAATGGAGGTCGGGCCACACACACCACAGGCACAGTGCTCAGTGCCGGGCCGAGGCCTGACAGCTGCCCAGCAGAGGGGACCGGTCGCCCCTCTCGCAGGCTCAAGGAGTCCCATCCCCACATTTGTACGTGTGTTGTGTCTCATGTTCCCTGAAAATGAAAATGCCTTGCGGTCAAATCAAAGCCAAAAAGGAAAACTTAATTTCTTTATTGTACCAAATATGAAAGTGATTTTAGAGGCGGACAAACAGCACTGAGTCTGTGGGAGATACTGACCACCATCTTCACTGTCGCCTGCAGCAGCAGGAGCCCCTGGGTTCCTGGAAACCCGGCAGCCAGACTCCCCAGCCAGGCTGCATGGGGCCACTCCCACCCCAGCCAGACCCCGGCCCAGCCCCACCAGGACCCCAGCGCCCACCTCAGCTTCCAGGCTGCACCACGGTCTGACTGCTGGCACTGAAAGGGGTTTCTGGGTGGCAGAATTTGTTGTCTACCAAAAAGAACATCAGAAAACCAAGTAAGATCAGTAACTGAAATAAACCACAAAAAAGTGGAGAGTGAAAGTAATTATCTAGGTAGTCCAAGCTAACAAGTATTTCTGATGGGAACATCTAAAAAAGAAACTCCGAGACTGAATGGCCAGATTAGCTCTCCTTAAACAACATAGATGAATACTCAACTTCTAGGGCAATACATAAAAACAAAACTCATCTCTCTTTCCAAATGAAGATACTAGTGAGACTTAGAATTTTAACAAAATTTACAATGATAGTTATCAAAGTGAAAACTTTCTTCATTCTTAAGAATTTCGGTAACGTCGTGAGTCATTATCATGGGTGTTCGAAAAACCCTACTGGTTTTAAAGACGCCCCAACCATAAGACCTACTCACCCAGAAACAGCTCAGGGTGTCCCCTCACCTGACGCAGGGCTGTTGGAGGAAGGGGGCAGGTGTGTGAGGAGGTTCCACGGGGGAGACACAAATGACACTCCCCGGGCCAAATGCAGGAAGGGTTGTGTCTCCCCAATCCCCACCAGTGGAGAGGTGCTGAGGTAGGGTGGCAAATGAAAACATCAGCTTTGTACAGGACTTAAAAGTGATACATCTTTACAGTGAACTTGAAACCCTGGGAGGGGCATTCGCAGCAATAGGCACAGAAGGAGCAGAGCCACAGTGGGCAAAGGCAAGCTGGGGCCAGGGCCGAGCCCGCAGAGGAGGCCTGGCATGGCAGCCTCATGGTGAGATGCAAGTAGTAACAGCCTGATGAAACTAAACCATTTTAGAGAAACAGACAGTTGGGTCAACTCCATGTTTACACAAATATTTTGAAAAATAAAGGTGCCTCTTCCAAGTGGTGCTACAAAGGCTTGTGATTCGAGGAGGGAATGTTGAAGTGATATTTACTCTGACATGAGATCCGCTGGGAGGCGTGAAGGGTGTCATGCACACGGCAGACACTAAGCCATTTGTGCCCCGTGAGGCTGGGGTCCCGCCTGGCCCCACTCTCAGATGGAGACCGCCTTGCAGCCATGGCAATGCACATAGAATCGAGACACTGTCCCGTGGCCAGCTGCAGTGTGGCCAAGTCCACCAAACTCCCAAGGTTGTGACGTCCCCATGATGCTGCGTCTTCCCAGTGTTTTCACTGAGTAACATAAATAAAGACCCTTAGAAAATGAATAGTTTCCTACTATGTTTAATGGAAAGAACTGCCTGGGTTGTTTCCACCATCAATTTTGCATGCAACAATTTATGTGACAACACTGATGTATATCTTTGGGACTGCCTTACAAATATGTCTTAAAAATAATTTCCCTAAGCATATATCTTCTAGACATTTATAATGTATTTGAAGATTAAAATATTGATTTAATTCAGGTACCGTTATGATCATCTTGCTTTGTGGAATTGCAATTCTAGAATGCATAGATTATCCTTGTCCCAGAGAGGAAACACAGTCAGACAAACAACTCCAACCACACAGTCTGTTAAATTCCTTTTCAAAATTTTAACAGTTCCAATGAATATGCTTTAGAATGTTTAGGGTCCTAAAACACCCAAATGAACATTATTTTTAAAGTATTTTCTAGTGATCTCCCCTATTTCTCTAGCATTCATTATTACCAATCAGAAAACCACATCAAACTATTCTATGGTCCCTAAATTGATTGAATCAATCCTTTATTGTTCTACAGTGTGTGATTAGTTCATGAATGTGAGCACATTGAAGATTCTCACATGTAAGAACTGGGCATACAATATCGGGGATGTCAATCAATAGCGGTAGCCCTGCAGTTCATTTTCTATCATACATTAGAAAAGCAGGAGCTGTTTCAACCAGGAAAAGCAAAGTCAGCCTCCCTTCCCGATGTGGAGGCGAGGTGGTCACCACAGGCCACCAGGGAAGTGAGGACAGAACTTACTGGTCTGATCTGTCATCTGCTAATTTCTCATCCCGGGGGTGTTTTCACCAGTTTCTGCCCCTTCTTTGCTAAGCTCTGCAGCAGCGGTGCCTTCACAGCGCCCCTCCCAGCACTGCCCTCGTACCCCCACCGCAGCCCAGGAGAGGTGCTGGGAGTTGCAGCAATCAATCTTATCTCTGCTCTGCAGAAAGCCACAGCTCCCCGATGTCAGGCTCTGATTTGTTACATGGATTTGTGATGAGCTTGTTTTCTGATAAATTTGTGGTCTGTCAGAGCCTCCGTTGGGGATTTTGTATTTACGGCCTTCGGGTGATCAGTCCTGCTACAATGTCTGATGCTAACCTTGGAATGAAGATCTCTCCTGCTGCTGACTACAGCACAGCCCTGTCCAGCCAGAGGCCCACTCTTCTGCCTCTACCAGAGGAAGGGCAGGCACAGCGATCCGTTTGATTAACACCACAAGAGACTGCCCTTCACAGTAAGGAACCACTGCATACCTGTGCTGCCTTTTTTATTCGCATTAGAACAAAAATAAAAATTACTCGGAGTACATTCTTTGAGAAATCCTGAAAACAGTATAAAATGAAATCTCATAATTTTTAAATGTACTTTAGGGACCTATGGACACTGATAAATCATTTAAACTCATGATTTTCAAAAATAATACACAAGGTAACGTAAGCAGCACATCCCTCCCGGGTGAGCATTTCCCCTGTTGATGAGTCTCGTGTCATGGAAACAGCTCTTAGCAAGGTCAAATGTGTCCCTGTGAACCGCAGATAAGTAAGTAAAGTCTTCTGCCAAACTAGTATGTTTTGAACTATTTCCAGATGCACAATGCTTTTTTAAATTTAAATTTATCTCCCCCTGCTGAATTGATCAGTTTGTTTAGTCTTCACTTCACTTCAACCCCCACAAAAAGTGGGGAGATGTTTGACTAAGTACAAGAACATAAGAACACACTTATTACACCACAGCAGCTTGGAGATGAGACATCGAGTGTATAAGCTAATGTTGCACACAAGCGAGTTATTCCACAGGCTGCGTGTTCAATGAATATATTGTACATCACACAATGTGTACGAATCCATGTATGTGTCTATATACGTTCAGACAGAGGAAAACACTGCGAGGCAGTGGAGACTGAAGATCCCCAGGCACACAGCCGGTCCCCAGGCACGCAGCCGGTTCCCAGGCACGCAGCCGGTCCCCAGGCACGCAGCCGGCCTGCAGGCACACAGCCGGTTCCCAGGCACGCAGCCGGTCCCCAGGCATGCAGCCGGTCCCCAGGCACGCAGCCGGCCTGCAGGCACACGGACCTTGAAGCAGTGCTCTGCAGAGCCCACTCTCAACACTGTGTCTCCCTTTATTATTCTGACGACTTTTTAAAATTCACTTTATCACAAACCATTTTATCTTGAATTTTTTATAAACCTAAGCAATCTAATGTGATGTACGCTCTGCTGTCTTTAAAAGCGCATACAGTTTGAATCTAAGAAAAATAATTCAACTTGCAAACATCATAGACACTACGTGCGATATACACTGGTGTGCTGTTGAATGGATTCCGCCATTCGGCCACTCATGTCATATTGTTTCACTTATTCAACAGATTTTTACAAACTTGAGGCCAATATGTTTTAGTTCTAAAGTTACTGAAAACAAGTATCTCTTTCCTTCAGAAAATGCACCGTGAAGGGAGCTTTTATGCTGTGGTGCATTGTGCCCCCTGTGCCATCTGTAGGACAGTGTCGAATTAAGCAAATCTCTTCTGTCTCCAAGCCATTCCCTGATGACAGTGAAAAGCAGGAGAAAATCTTTATCAGCAGAAATGGCTGAGCAGGGATGGGAAGCAAAATACTTCTGTGTTCTCATTCTATGAACTATTTCTAATAACAAAAAGTATTTTCTGATAACAAAAATAACCAAATATTAAGTTTAAGACAAGTAAGCTAACAAAGAAGTAAAATTCATGCGATTTTGAGACAAAAACTTACATGAACAATAGAAAGTTGTGAAAAGCAAGATGCTCAAACACAGAAAATATTTAGAGGGAAAAAGAGTTAAGTCATTGTTTAATACTTTTAAAACTAAGAAAAAGCATAGATGGGCCTGTATGAAGTGAAACGTCATTCCTCTTCTAAGGAAAGCACAGTGGAGCTGAGCATGGTAGCATACCCCTGTAATTCCAGCACTGTGGGAGGCTGAGGCAGGAAGATCCTGAAGCTTTCGGCTCTGCCAGGACAATTTACAACTTAAAGGAGAGCTTGTCTCAAAAAAGATTACATATATTTAAAAAAAAAAAAAAAGGCCTGGGTCATAGGATGAAGCCCCTGAGTTCAGTCCCTGGTACAAACAAGCAGATCGTCAGCTAAGGGCAGAACTTCTCAGCCTCCAAGAAGCTGAATGAAAGGTTCCCTTATGGGACTCTGTGACGCTCACGGACACACCTGGGCCCAGAGCAGAATCGATGGTAAACAGACTGCCGTGCTCTCACAGCTGAGCTCTCTGCCCAGGGTAGCTGTGGTGTTCTCCGTGGTCCTCTGTCACTCACGCCTTGGGGGGAAAAGGAATCTCGCCGGCACGGACCCTGCTTGCTGGCTGCAGTGATGCTCTATGCAGTAGGTTTCTGCGTCACTTAGCAGGCATTTTAACCCAAAGCACAGGCTCTGGCACACACACAAATGTGGTTCTGGAGAGACTTCCAAGCTAACGACAGCAGGTGAAAAGCCCAACTCGAGTCTCCGCGACAGCAAGGTACATTCTTGTATTAAGAGAGTGACACAAAGAAAGCAAATGGCTTTTCCCATGTGAACTCTAAATCAAAAGTCACAAGGGAAAATCCTCTGAGTGGAGGCCAATCTCACGACGGAGTCATTTCTCAGAGAAGAGTGGGCCGCAGGCCTCGGCCAGGTGCCAACGTGGGGGGCACTGCCAAGCTCCGGGCCTGGCCTGGGTCTGCTAAAGCCAGCTCTGCACATCAAGATCCTTGGGGAGGCTGGTGCACACACAGCAAGATCTGGGGTACACTGCTCGGAGGTGCTGGTGATGGTGTTTCCAACTGAAACACGTGGAAAAACTTGCCAATAATCAAAAATACCAGCCTTTGTTAATTCGGCTGTTCACTCGGCTTTCAGTTGTGCTTTCAGTGCTTCCTGCACGAGGTGAGCTGCATGAGGCCCTGGCAGTCAGGAAATGGAAAGACGGCCAAGGCCTGTCCTTGCAGTGCCAACCGTGCAAAGTGTAGAAAGAGACAGAAAATGTAAATGCCGCGAATGTCTTGATACCTGCACTGGGCATTAACTGAGTACGTAAAATAATTATTTGGGGGCATGCTGGTGCACTCTGGGAGGGTCAGCAGGCCTCTGTCTCAAAATAAAAAGGGCTGGGGGTAGCTAAGTGCAAAGGCCCTGGCTCAATCCCCTTGTGACACGTACACACACGTGACCCACACTCAGTTTTGCTCAAATTTCAGAAAATAAGTGTGGTTTCTCTGATGATTCCGACACTCAGAAGTCACTTGGGACCATCCCTGCATAAGTAAGCTCACTTGTTAGCAGGGCGATTTCACATTTCACGCTCTTGCCTTGGCCTCACCAAGAAGCAATCAGAGCAGAAAGAAAGAGGTTGGCACATCCCAGGCAATCTTCTTCCTGTGAGGCTGCTGTTCCAAGATGAAGAAATGGAGCAGGAGCTGAGGGTCGCACTGCCCGGTGACTGGAAGGGAAAGGAAAGTGAGTGCAGAGACCTCTGACACATCGGTGGCTGGGTGTCCGCCAGCAGCAGCACCTTTGCACCGACTTTCCTCTGCCAGAGGTATCTGCCCTCCGCCCTTGAAACGTCACCCTAAGTGCCAGGCTGTGTGCTACCCTGGCTCTCTGTGTGGACACAGGACTCTAGAAGGCCAGAGATCCGGCATGGAATTCAAACATCCGGACTCACTTGCATTGCACTTAAACTCGACAACAACAACAAAATCCTCCATCTCCTAGTGAGGCTGTGTGGTTAGAGACATCTTCAGGTGACCACTTACATGCCTGCTCTGCGTGCCTTGTTCGACCTGGTTGGTACCTCCCAAGGGCCCTCCACGTTCCCTCAGCTTTCTGGACCAGAGAACCTCACTTAGCAACCTGGAGCACGGGTAACATGTGAAAGACAGCAGGGATCCCCACCTCTAAGACAGCTGAAGATGTGCAGGACTGCAGAGCCCTTCTTACACTACTCCACTAAACACAGCAAAAGCTGCAGGTTCCTGTCGTATGCGGTGGATGGGTTCTGAGATAAGCCATCGTAATCCATGCCAGAAACCTAGCCACCCCCGAAAGCTGCCTGCCGGTCTAGTTGTCAGCGTGTGTGTGCGTACGTGGAGGGACACTGACCACAAGATCTTCCCTCTTCCCACAATCTGAGTCTGATACAGCATGGTCAGCTACATGCTTTATACTCAACTGTAGCTGACCAGGACTAGCTCATCCTGCAAACTGCAACATGCCTGTGGCCCTGCCTCCTCATTTCCAGCCCTGGCGACACCACCAGTTGGCCTCCTCAGACGGTAGATTCAGGCAGGATTCATCTCTGTATGGGTTTATTCAGTGAATGTCTTCTAGGTTCCTCCATATGGTTACAAATGGCAAGATATTCCTCTTAAGGGTGACTACTATTCCTTATGATGACACCATTTTAGTTGCTTATTGATCGAGGACATTTAGATTGCCCCTACATCCTACCTGTTGTAAGCGATGCTGAAATTGACAAAGGATTTCAGGTATTTCTTCAGTTCTTTTGGATCTATCCCCAGAAGTGGGATTATATATGGCTCTGTTTTCAGCTGTTGAGGATTTCCCACTTTTCTCATAATTGTCCCCGTCCTCAGTGTACAAGGGTTCTCCTACTTGCGTATCCAGCATTGCCCTCTGGTCCCCTGCAGGTGGAGGTGGTGTCTCTGTGCCTCCCCGAGAACAGGTTTTCCAATACGTAGCTCTTGGCCATTTGAATGTGGCTTTGGAGAAATGTCTCTTCTGTCCCTTCGCACTCTTTTTAAAGTAAGGACATTTGGTCTTTTACTGTTAGTTTTTTTGCTACTGATTTGTACAAGTGCCGCCTGTATTTCATTTGTTTGCCCTCTGTGCGATGTGCCATATCCACTCTTTCCTCTCGCTCTAAAGCTCTGAAGCTGAGTGACACACAGAAAAGGGGTCGTATAGCTCAGAGAACTGGAGGTTCAAGACTCCGGCCCCGCAGCTTTTCCTTGACTCTGGTGAAGGCTTCGTGCTGGTGGCGTCGCAATGGTGGGAGCAGAGGTACACAGGGCGGGACAGGACGCCAGAGAGGGACACAGGTCAGGGACGCCCACTCTCAAGGGCCAGCTCCGGCCTAGCCGGGCACGGATCCCTCCCAGGTGCAGTGCTCTGTGGCGTGAATGATGGATGGCCTCCCGCCAGCGCCGCTCCGCCAAGTTCCCACCCTGGGGGCCAAGCTTCCGGCACACCACGTCCTGAAAGACTCACTCCAACCTCAGGCCGCAGCCCATGGCTCACGAAGGCACTCTCCTGGGGCCCCCAACACACAGCTTTTCCTTCTGTCCATTCTTTCCTTTGTTGTGCAGAACACTTCTAGTTTGGTACAACTCCATGTATCTGTTTTCTTCCTTTTGCCTACTGTTTGAGACGTTGAAGCTGAGTACACGTGCAGGGCTGTGACACGGCTGGGACGTGGCTGAACTGAGAACAAGGAGACACCTCAGGGGGCAAGACAGGCCACAGCTGAGGACATCTGGCTCCAACCCCAGTTGATGGGATGGAGACTGTGGCTGCAGGCATTTAACTCCTGTATCAGGATTCACCCTGGAGACCTTCTCCTAGGATAGTTCTCCTTAATTAGCATCGTCTGTTCCTGGAGGGGCCCTTGAACCGCTCCCAAGGTCCTGCTCAGGTCGCTTGCATGTTCTACTCTAACCCCTTCCTTGTTTGAATACTACGTAAATATGGGCCACCCAGAGACATTCCCTGTCTTAGCCCACTGAGACTTGAACTCTGCAGAGGGCTCTGAATCATACCGCTTGTCTCATTTGCTTAAGCCTCCGCCATACACGCATTTGGAGATTGGGGGTTGTCTTAGTTACTTTTTACTCTTCACTGAGACAAAATACCTGATACCCAAAGTTAGGGAAGGAAAGGTTTATTTCTTACAGTTTTTGGAGGTTTCAGTCCATACTCAGATGGCTCCAAGGCAGGGTGTCATGGTGGGACCGCAGTTCATGGCGGCTGCAAACAGCAAGGCGGAAACCGGCAAGCGAGAGAGACGCCTTCTTCCCACCATTACGTGACATCCTGGCTCCACCCCTAGGCTGGTGTAACACCCACACCCCCAATCCAAGGAACCAATCACAAATGCTAGATTTGATCCAGGCCACAATTCATGAGGCTTGGGGGCCACTGACATAAGCCATGACAGGGGTCTAGGCCAGGTCATGGGTATTCTGGCTTGGTTTCTGGACCATCAGAACTGTTAAATCAGTCTGCACACTATAAAGCACTGTAAGTACCTAGTTCAAAGAAGATGCTCATGCAATTGAAAGTGACTCCCTGTTAGTTGCAGCCCAAATTCCTGAGCTTAGCATTCCCCGGCTCCTTAATAGCCTGCACTTTTTGTGTCATATCCGAGAAGCCCTGCAAGGCCAGTCAAGAAGACTTCCTTGGGCCGGGGGTTTAGCTCAGTGGTGTAAGCGCCTACTTGGCAAACACAAGGTCATGAGTTCAATCCCAGGTACCAAACAAAAAAAAGTAAAAAAAAAAAAATTGTGTACATTTTGGCGCTGGGAATTTAACTCAGTGGCATAAGCGCCTGCCTTGCAAGCATGTGGTCATGAGTTCGATCCCCGGTGCCAATTTTTGAAAAATGAACTGTAAAACTTATCTTCTTTGTTGGACTGGGGATTTAGCTCAGTGGCATAAGTGCCTGCCTGGCAAGCATGAGGTCATGAGTTTGATCCCCAATACAAAAAAAAAAAAAAAAAAGACTCTCCCTGTTCTCTTCTGGGGGATTTATGGTTGCAGGTCTTATATCTAAATCTTTACTCCATTTCAAGTGGATTGTTGTACATTACAGAAGGTATGAGTCAGATTTCATTCATTTGCATGTGTGTACACCACTGTTTATTAAGAATGTCCATCCCCAGCAGGTCTTGGCACCTCTATCACAAGCCAGTTGACCTGTGCTCCTGGCTTGGTTTCTGGACCATCAGAACTGTTAAATCAGTCTGCACACTATAAAGCACTGTAAGTACCTAGTTCAAAGAAGATGCTCATGCAATTGAAAGTGACTCCCTGTTAGTTGCAGCCCAAATTCCTGAGCTTAGCATTCCCCGGCTCCTTAATGTAGTGATCGGCCTTCAAAAATTTCCCCAACTTTGCGGCCTCCACTCTTTCCAGCTCAGTCAGTTCAAATCAAGCTTCTCGTATGCACTAGGCCTTCTGCTAAGAATATGATGTTCGCTATTCACTGTTTCATGGCTCCTGCTCTGGCATGGGGGCTATCCTGGCATTTCAGGTACAAATGCAAACATCTCGATATAGTTTGTGTGGTTCAACAATGAGAGTATAACCAGATTCCTATGTACACACAGAAACCTGAAACCCATCCTTCAAAGTTAATGGTGATGTTGTGCTGCTGTTGGTGCCTAAGCCAAACTCCTAAGGACAAGAAAAAATCCACTAAGCTAACAACAGGCTTGGGGAGACTGCTTTGGTGCCTTCTGGGTAGAGGAAGAATATTAGCAAAGGCAGTGTAATGCGAAACAGCAGGCAGTCAGGGAGAGACTGCAGCCAGTGCTTAGTGGACAGGACTGTGAAGGACAGGAATCACAGAGGTGATGGAAGGCCCCTGAATTGTTGCCGGAAAGGTCATAGAGTCAGTTTGCATTTGTGTCTACCTACATCTACCTGTGTATCAAAACACACAGATGTTTCTCCAAGAATGTGAAGCAATGTTGAGATTTGTTCATTATTATTATTATGACGATGTTTATCAAGTTTTTAAAACTATATTAGAGCAAAGTAACAATACACTCAGTTATTTACCAAAAACTTGTTTTGCAATTTTCTTTTCTAATTCAAAATGAGATTTATTACTCATTCGTCGTTATCTTTTATTTCCTGGGAGGGGTGCGGTGTGTGTGTTGCTGGGAATGGATTAGGGGCCTCACACTGCTAGACCAGTGTGCTCCCGCTGAGATCTCCTCAGCCCCCTTTACTTCCTTTCTGATGTGTTTTTATAATTGGAAAAGAAAGGCATATAGTAAATTAATATGAAATTTGCCTAGTTTTGGGTAAATCTTTGATGGTAAGGTCATAAAAATGGTCTTCATGTTTCAAGTTAGGAAAGACACTGAAAGCCATTGGTAATTAATACAAAGAAAGAGCTGGCAGGGAAAATTCTGATGGAAAGAATCTCAAGAGCCTGTCAGTAACCCTCTGCCCATCTCCCCAGGAGCCCACCCCACTGCCTGCATATCCCCTCGCCCGTGCACCTGAACATCCTGGGCCCCCGGCACCACCCAGCCTCAGTCTCAGACCGTGTCCCTGCCTCCAAACACCAGCGTTTTCTCCCTTGTAAGACAAGCTACAAAACCAAGCACGTTATCATTACCCAGCATATTTGCTTTCGATTTGTTCTTTGTGCTTTAATCTTGTCTCCCAGCCAGGTTTTTGAGGACTATGATGCAGGCCATGGTATTTCTGCACCTTTCTTCTATCTTCAAAGGGCAGGCTTTGTCCAGAATCAATGGAAATTTCATTTGGCCCGTTAGTCCATTTGCCTTTCCTTCTGAACTGCTCTTATCACGCTTGCTACACGTGAGCAAAACAGAAAATGGATATGGGAATCGTATCTGCATCAGCCTCGCGCTGGCACAAGAGTCCTTTAATCAGGTGTCTCTGAGGGAGCAAAGCACCTTTTCCGGTGGCTGCTTAACTTTGCCTTTGTTACCAGGCATCTGACAAAGGGAGAGAGAGGCGCACCGTGTTTATCTGGGACAGTATTTGGCCGCCACAGTAAAGTCTGCTACTCCTACCACCATCTGCCCTCTCCCTTAACACCAGGGGTGGAGGCCGGGAAGAATTGTTTCCTAAACTTCCTTCTCTCTGGAGCCCAGATGTGGCTTTCACTCCGGGGGAGGTAAATTTGTGTGAGATGGGCCCGAGAAGAGAAGGCTCCTCTGCTGCTTTCTGTTCCAGAGCAGAGCGACTGGCTGAGCAGCTTTGGCCCCTGTGAGGCTGCCCGGTGGCTACAGGTGCTGATACTGACAGCACCCAGCCCATGGCAGGGGGTGGCAGGAAGCTTCCCAGTGATTTCTGAAGAGGGAACCATCTGGCGCCAGGTTTCCTGAATCTTAGGTGAAAGCTCAAGCCGCCCTCACTAAAGATCAGGGCTCTGCTTGGCCTTTTCCCTTGAGTTTCTGAGACTCCTTTCTGGCACTGGATTCTTCTCTGCTCCAAGCACCCAGGTGGATTAGTCCCCGCTGACCCACAGTCACCCCACTCAGAACTGATGAAAATACACACATTTATGAATGCCACTGTGCAACTTTGGAAGATCCTTTACTTGCACAATATTTGTGTACTGTTTGTGTAATCCTCAGTTGGCTTCTTTGAGTAACTAGTATGGAAATTCTAAAATGGATAAAATTTATTGGTGTCTCTTTAGAGGGAGAACTGAGATAGGAAACCTGAGAAAGAAGTTATCTTCACAACCAGAACAGCCTTGGGAGAAAAGAAAACTAATATGCAGTATGAGCAGTGGAGAAGCAGGCGGACGTCTTTCCTGAGGACTGCTCCAGGAAGAAAAGGAAACCACAGAGCTGATGGTGCTCGGGAAGCAATCGCAGGGGTCAGGAATAAGCGTGTATTTACCAGGAGCTGTTATATCAGGAACCAAAGTGAGTCCAGCTTCCTCCCCAGTGTGGAAGCTCCTTCACCCCAGAAAACAGAGGCATCCTCATTTTTAAGGACTCTGATTTTGATGTCAGTTGCTGTTCTCTGTTCATGGACTTGCTTATTCAGTTGTTACCTGTCACTGACTACATATAGTCATTCTTACAAGCACAGGAGGGACACCACGGTACTGACAAGGCCACTGTCCTCCTGAAGTGTCTGGAAGTACAATGCTGGATTGATCGTGTCGTTTTGAGACATTTAGAAGCTTAATGAAATCGGCTCAGCAGTTCTCCAGCCCAGGGCAGCTCATTTCCCGGACAGTAGAACTGCTCCTGTTCTTGGGAAGAGCTCCAGTCTTCACCTTGCCTTGGTGCCACGGCCCTTCAGCCTTCCCTTCTAGACTCTTCAGCCCTCACAGACCCATCGGCCTCCTGGCACAGACTCGCACGGACACTGCAGTGAGCGCCAGGCCTCGGACCGAAGCTTCAGCTTCCGTGCAGACGGCCTCTGCTCACTTCCTCTGACTCTGTGGTGACCACTGTGAGCCGATCTTGTCATTTCTTACATATTTGTATATTTTACGTTACATCTCTTCCTCTAGTAAACCCTGAGTGATAGAATACAGATAAGCAAATAGGGTGATCTCACAGTTTAATAACAAGTTATAACTAATTAAATAAACTATTGGGTGACTTGTTATAGTAATAAACTATTGGGTGACTCATTATTGGTTTGGATATTTTATTTTGTGTACAAGGATCTTCTAAAGGCTCTCCAAGAAGTTGGTTTTAGAACTGATATCTGAAAGATAAGGAGCCGGTACAACACAAATAGAAGAAGGAATATTCCGAGCTTCTCTTTGGGGCGAAGAGCATGCCTAGTGTCCAGTGAAAAGGCTGGTGAAAGGAAAGGAGCAAGCGTGCAAAAGTGCAGGGCATGAGGGGCGGCTGCACGGCTGTGGTGCGAGGGTAAATGTCAACCCAAGCAGCCTCAGGATCCACCTGGGGACTGCGGGAGGACGTCTGGGCGCGTCTTGGAGGCCTGGCCTGGGGTCTGGCTCTGGCTCTCTTCTCCAGCCCCTCTTCCAGGCCCCTGACCTGAGCAGACGCGCTGCCACGCACGCTTCCTCCCTGTTTCTTCTGCCCTAGAGCCAGTCTAGCAAAATAGGTCAGATCAAGCCTCCTCGCCTTTACTTTGTGGGTATCAGATAGTTTGCCTCAGCCACAAAAATAGCTGATACCAGAGGTTAGCAAGATCTATACCTTGTAAAGTTTTGAAAGCCATTGTGTGGGAGAAAACTTGAGTTCTTTTTCTTGTAAAGCAATAGATAAACACAAAACTAGCTGACAGTGCACACACTTTGCCAAATTTCAATCACACACACACAGTGGTCTCCCTTCCTCTTCCCTCTCTGCCTCTCTCTGACTCCCCATCTTTCTCTTTCTCACACACACCATAATATTCCAAAACCTGCTTTATAATAATGTTTACTTGTGCAGAGCAAAAAGAACAAGTAACCCCAAAATCCAAGCTGCTCTCATGCCGCCCCTGAAAAGGTCCCCCTTGGGCAACCAGGCAGAACAGAAAAGGCCGGAGACGCTTCTGCTGCTGTAACTGAATGCAAATGAATATTACTAACCTGGGCAATAGAGAAGCAGCAAGTTTCATATTCCAGCATTTAATCCTGGGGTGCGGACCCCACTGCTCTGAGGGAGACCTCTGTGGAGCCTTGCTGCCTCATAAGAGCTCGCTGTTTAGCGTTTGTGTGGTAGTGGTCCAGAAAGGAATTGCTTTCCTATCATTACTATTATGCTGTGGCCAAAATGAAAAGCCTGTGGTTTTAGGAAAAGACATCTGCAAAACACACACACACACACGCACACATGCATGCACATGCACACACATTAGCCAACACGTTCAAAATTTAACAGTAAAAAAACTAACAAGCCTATCTTTAAAAGTGCTAAAGATCTTAAAGAACCTCTTGTTGAACCAGACATACAGAGGGCAAATCAGCGGATAGAGAGAGATTCTGTGGCACACACAGTTAGAGAAATGTAAACAGAGCGAGGAGACATGAGCACACAGCTGTCACCACTGCCGAATTGGGAGCACTGTCACAGGAGCTGGTGAGGACGTGAGCCATCGGGAACCCTTGCTCGCTCACGCTGGTGGGAACACAAGCTGGTGTAGCCCCTTGGGAAGTCAGGTTAGCAGTCTCATAAAAACCTGAACGTACTCTTTCCCGTGATCCAGCAAATGCAGTGTTTGGTCCACGTACTTAGAAAATGGAAACTGATGTTCATGTAGAAGCATGCTCACTGATGTTTAGTGCAGCTGAAGAGGAGGCACAGTTCTGCCTCGGCCTCCTGTCTGCACCTGAATGCCAGCTGCCTGTCCTCTAAGATTTGCATGTGGGACACCTGCCCCTCTGAGGTGACTGCACTTACAGGTGATGCCACTTTCTGGAGCAGGGATGAGGGCAGGGCGAGGCACTCAAGTCACCAGGAGGCACTGTCCTCTGAGAGATAACGTACTCGTGGGGGAAACACATCAGCTCTCAAGACAGTGGACCACGGTGAAAGGAAAAGAGGTCCTTTCCCAAGCCCTGACTTCCGGTCCTGCCAGGTCTCTCCCTCCCACGTGCTCCTGCCATGACATTGCTCTGTTATGGGGTAGCCAGAACTGAGAGCTAAACAAACCTCCTTTCTTCACAAATTACTCAGCCTCTAGTATGTTCTAGCAGCAGAAAGCAAATGCCTGAACCCTCCAAGGAACTTAGGCTGATCCCAAGAATTAAACTGACTTAGGAAAAATCAGCATGAGAAAGCTGTACATGTTTGCACACACAGAAGCCCTCATAGGAGATGAAGGCCAACAGCCACAGTTAGAGCTGAACATTTACATACGGAATTAGCAGAAAGCAGCTCTGAGTTGGTCTCCTATCTCCATAATGAAATAATCGAAGCTGGTTGCTTTATAAAGGAAAGAAGCTGCTTTGCCTCTCAGCTCTGGAGTTCGAGCTCGTGGCACCAGCAGTGGCTCAGCCCTGCGAGACCCCACAGCAGCTGGCCTCAGAAGGGCCAGTGTGTGTTTCAGAGGGACTGAAGGGCAGTAGGGGCTAGGCTCGCTCCTCTGTCCAGAGCTAACCAGGGTCCCTTAAGAGCTCCGCCAACGCCATCTGCGGGCAGCAGACTGCAAGAGGTGGGTGCTCCCCACCAGGGTCCACTAGCTCTGAGCGCCAGCAGCCTCGGCCCAGAGCCCCCAAGAGGACACTGAGCCAGCACACTTGGGTCGCGCCCAACTCTGCCAAGTATCAACCTAAGGAGAGGGGCAGAGGGCGACCCAGGGTGTGGGGATGTGGCCCCGGGAAGAGAGTCAGTGCCACAGGCTTATGAAGATTTCTCTCACCTCCGTATTTTGTCCTCGATGACAAGAGTCATGCCTTCTAATGAAGGTGAGATGAAGTGTCTTTCACAGAGGACTTTTATCTGCTTTTATGAAAAGCACACCAAGGTGAGAGTGATCTTCATGTCCCTCCTGTATGCCATTGCCACACTGGCACACTTCAAGCTGGCATATTCTTAACCTCCTCATGGTGCTTTTCATAACTGCCCGAGGCTGGCAGCAGCTCAGATAACCCTCAGCAGATGAATAGATGGACACAGGGACAAAGTGTGCTACATTCAGACGATGCAATACAAATGACCACTAAAAAGAAATGAGCTATAATGCCCTGAAAACATATGGAGGAAACTTAAATGATTACTCAATGACAAAAGTCCATGTGAAAAGGTGGCATGCCACAATTCCAACTGTACGACATCTGGAAAAGGCAAAACTGCAGAAGAAAGATGATCAGGAAGTGCTAGGGGCTGAGGAGTGTGGATGATAAGTAGGCTCAGCACAGAGGACTTCTAGGGCAGTGAAAATCAGCCACCATCGCAGGGGACTCAGGTCTGTATACCTTCATCTAACCCCAGAACACACAGTGCCCCGAGTGACACCAAGTGTAAACTTCCAGCTCTGGGGGACGTGTTATATCAAGTTCTCTGTGAAAGTTACTGCAGGCATCTCTGTACCTGCAGCTTAGTTAAACTGTGAACCTAAAACTTCTAAAACCTAAAGTCTATTTTTCAAAACACTCGTGGTCCAATGGCATCTAAGTGAGACTTTGGTCATCAAAGTGTCTTAAGCAGGGAAGTGACATGATTTGATTTATGCTTTTGAAAAGTCACTCTGCTACATGAGTAGCAAGTGCAGGCAGGTGGAGCCCAGGTTAGAGAACTGCCCAGTAGTCCAGCCAGCCAGTGGTGTGAGCCGGGTAAGGACAGCGGCAGTGAGAATGAACAGCAATGCTATTTTCAATAAAGATGTCAGAACTAGACTTCTGGAACATCCAGGACAAAGGGAACGAGCCGTGAAGCAGGGCTGCTAGACTGTAGGGTTTCTGAAAAGATTCAATGATTGTGTTACTCACCAGGAAGGGGAAGGGTGCGGGGTGGTAACAGGAGGGAGAGATACGGGCGAGCGATTTCCTTAGAAATACTACAGATAAGGCAGAGGGCAGAGGCATGCCGGCAAATGTTTACCAACACTGCCCAACTCTCCAGGAGAAAAGGAGTGTAACACGTACTTCAGACATAAATTTACTGTGAGTTTTGCTCTCATAAAGAATGGTAGCCTCTAATTGACAAATACGACTAAAAACGTGGAGCCTTCTTTACTGTAAAGGCCCGGAGCTCACCGACTCTCTTGGAATATTTTCCTTGCTTTTGCTGCCAGCAGGGCCCCAGCGCTGCTCTCCCCATGAGAGCTGAGCTATACCGAGCCTCGGGTGGATGTGCCGGCAGAGCCACAGTAGCCGCCCAAGGGCAGCGTGTAGAAGACGAGACTACTGAATGCCTTTGAGGAAGCCGAGATGTCCCAATTATTTGTTATTATGCAGTACTGGGAGAAGGAAAGGGGAAGGTACCAGACAGTTTCCAAAACATCGAGGAGATATGAAGCATCAGGCACGAAGAGAATGAAGAAGGAAAGGAAGGCAGGAAAAACACAGCGAGGACAGGCGACACTCAAGCCTGGGGAAGTGTGGGGTTATCTGGAGAGAAAAAAGGAGGGTTAAACAGTATATGCTGAAGAACACACGCATATGCTACGCGGATGGTCACAGAGGGAGGGGAAGAGCACGGCAGAGAGGAACCAAGGAGGCTGCGAAGGGATGAACCGCATGGGTCAGGGGGGCTGACCTCGCCCTGGAGCAGTCACTGCCGTGCTCTGTGGTAGAAAGGCAGAAGCTCTGAGGAACAGGCGATGCACTTCCTGCTTTGTGAAGCAGAAGGATGTGTGAGTTTAGCAACTGAAGCAATATGAAAAGATGACAGAGGAAAGAAACTGCAATTGTTTGCAGAGAGCAGAAAATTAAACTTATTGGGGAAAGATAGTAAACATGCCTGATGGGGTAGGTGCTGACTGAATGTTTGCACTCATGAATTTTAAAAAAGGAGTCAGTGGAGCTGCACAATTCTTAATGTACAAGATACTCACTCAGTTTCGCTGGGACAGCTACGAAGAATGAGAACAATTTGGTATAAATCAAGTTTGGAACTTTGACAGCTGAGTAAATAGAGGAAAAAAATTGAGATTGTTACAGGAGCCACCTAAGTGAGCTGCAGATTCTCAGGAAAACAAGAGAAGAGAAAAGAAGGGCCATAGAGTGAACGTGGACCAGAGCATTTGACTGGATCAAAGGGCTTTCAGAACGGGGAAGTACTGAGAGAAAGTGCATTGAGAAAGAGAAGCTGATGTGGTTACAGATACAACAAGGTCTAGAATATCACAGCTGCAGATGACTGATGCAGACAGAGAACAGACTGTTGGAAGTGAGGAGACTGAGGCTCGGGAGGTTAGGATGGGGGGACCTCCACCACCATGTGCACGACGCGAAGCCAGCTGCAAGTCAGGTGCAGCAGGAGCAGGGAAGACCCCGGGGAGCCCAGAGCCAGTCGCTCCAGGGAGCAGAGCATCAGAAGGGTGGTGCTGCAGGCAGTGAGTAGCTCATGCACCAGAAGACTTCAGAATGAGAAAGGGGAAAGCAGAGACAGAAGCGATCCTGCCAGTAAAAAGATGCTTTATTCACAGCACCCTTGGCCCTGGCAGTCAGCTGAATGAATGAATTAGTAAATGTCTTCTGACGACATCATGAGTACAAGTTGAGTGAATTCCAGTGAGGATGATGTACAAGCCTTAGGGGTTATAGCTCAACCCTGGATGTGCTGAGAAAATCTACAGAGCACTAAAGATATTTCAGGTTCCTGTAGAAAGTCTTCTAAGCTGTAAGACTGAAAACAGTGACACTAAATTCTCAACAGCAAGTCTCCCATGAAAAGTTACTTAAACCTGCTCTAACGGGGAGGGTAACAGAACTGGGTCATACACATGTGGTTCAGAAAACCAAGCAGAGGCACTGTGATCACAAAAGGTTAGGAGCCAGCAGGATGAAACACCAAAGAAAATGAAAGAAGATTACAGTTTGAAAGCACAGGAAAGGTAGACAGTTACATGCACGCGCGAAGGTCGTCGTGTTATTAACGCACACACAGCAGGTGCTTCCTCTGCACCTGCACCATTCACTCCGGAGCTGGGTCTACACCTGGTTGGAATGCCGACCACTCAGGTACTGAGGGTGCCCCAGAACAGTGGGGTGCACTCAGGTACTGAGGGTGCCCCAGAACAGTGGGGTGCACTCAGGTACTGAGGGTGCCCCAGAACAGTGGGGGGCACTCAGGTACTGAGGGTGCCCCAGAACAGTGGAGTGCACTCAGGTACTGAGGGTGCCCCAGAACAGTGGGGGGCACTCAGGTACTGAGGGTGCCCCAGAACTGTGGAGTGCACTCAGGTACTGAGGGTGCCCCAGAACAGTGGGGTGCACAGGTATTTGCAAGAACAACCTCCACCCTCATAAGATAAACTAGTTTCATATAAAAGTAGAGAAAACAAACAGCGCACAGCTCATACTAAATGGTACATACACAAGTAACAAGGATTCAGAAAAAGTGATAATCATTAGGAATCGCATTAAAACCTAATTAGATTACCTGTGCACTAAGCTTTGCCCCTCAGGGCAATGAATTATTTAAGTGCCTGTCATCAGCAAGAGATTTAGCACATGAAAAATTAATTAAATAAAACAAACTAGAAAAATACAATGAAAGCATAGTCCATCACTCTTCTGACTAAAAGATCACTGTGGGGAATCACCGTGGTAACATTCCAAGAGAAGACAATGCAGCCATCAAAAAAAAAAATACCAACAATTTTTGCCTCTTCAGTTTCTTTGCCAGTAATTTAAAAACTCTCCACAATCAACCACTTCTCCGCCCACTTCATTCTTAGAAGAGCATATTCAGGCTAAGACACAGCCTCTGCCTTTCCGAGACTCCTCGAGATCCAAACAAAACGTGATTAAAACAGGTGGAATCATGCAGGACTGAATAATTAGGCCTCTTCTTTTCCAGTCAAATGCTCATTGAGTTCTTGGCACAGTGTTTGGTAAAGCTGAAGAAAAACCCACAGAAAGAAAGAAAAAAGAACACCTGTAAAGCCTGAAAGAGACCAAGAAGGCTTTGAACAAAAATAAATGAGAAATGGGATTAGTTTCACACTGAATAAGCAAGAAGAGCCTAAATGCTAACACAGAAGTAACCAACGCCAAGACAGCTTCTAGACTGCAGACCCAGCTACCCGAAGCAGTCGGTGGCACCTGGGGGGGCCAGAAGCAAGCGTTCCAGCACTGCGGCTGGTTCAGCCGCGAGGGACGTGGACTTGAAATATTTCTGAACACAAATGCATGATGGAATAGCGTGTAAAATACATGGAGGTTTCTGGAAATAATAGATGAAACTGTGTTTTTTGAAATTGTCTAGAAATAAGAAATGCCCATCCCCAAACAGTAACAGTACTTTTTTTCAGAAAAGACAGCAAATTTCCTTTTAGCAAGAATGATAGAACTGGAATTGGCAGTGGCAGAAGTATATTTTAAACTAAGAAAACACAATGAGAAGTAACGACCCAACGGGCTATCGGAGCCGAGTTGGAACACACGCCACTGTTCCTGCTGCCTTGTATAGAAAGTAATAGAAACAGGTAAAGCCTATATGGCCCCAAACAAAACGTAGCATGCAGATTCATCTGCCTTGAATACACAGATTTAGACGGAGTGGGAACTGGGGTGTCTGGGGAATGCAGCAAGGTACCTGCTGCCTTAGTCTCGATTTCCCGAAGAGCTCAGCATGAAAAGACACACGTGTGCGCATTCAGTCAGGAGCAAGGCAAGTGAGGGCGGGGCAGACAGGGAGACAAACCTGGAGATTAGCATCAACTCTGAGAAATGGCTGGTTTTTACTAATCCAGAGGCCTCAGGTGGTCGGTAACAATTACACGTCGGGTGTGCACTTTCTGTCTCAGGATGATGAGCAAGAGACACAGTGATCGAAGGCGGCTGGGGGCCCCTTGGCCACCCGCATGAGGCTCGTGGGCACAGGAAAGTGGGCAGCAGGCAGAGGGCAGCAGATGCCCAGCCTGCAGCCAGGCAGCTCATTAGGAGACTCCAGGAGAGGCAGACTCACACACCTGCGAGTTTAGTGCATTCCCAGGTGGAAAAGCGAGAGATTAACAGGGCCCAACCACACAGAGGCCGGACCACCAGACCGTCAGACTGCAAAGTGCCATGAACCCTGGAAGGGAGAGCTAACTGGCCGGGCTACCACCTGTGGCTAGAGTCGGTGCTTCCCTAACAAAAGAAAGAGGCAGCCAGAGGCCAGCACCTGGGGCCTGCCCGCCTGCCCGCAGCCTGTGGGGAGAGGGGTGAAGACTGTATTATAAACTCTCCTGAGGGACTGTCTCTTCTCCTCTGTGTGGTGTCATATCCTCACACTCATGTGACCAATAATTTGCTTTAAATCCTTTCACTATATATTTGTAAAACAGACAAAAAGTGGCTTTTTAGTGCTGCTGGGATTACAGGCTTGTTTTCTTTTTTCTGCATTATTCTAATGTAAAAACAGTGACAGGGAACAGAAAAGAGGGAGCAATTTCAGCAGCTCTTTGCCCATTGACTTATTTTAGGAGAGACAGCTTTCAAAGTGTAGAAGGCTGCGTGAGAATTCTAAGGCCTGGAGAGTATAACGCCCCTTACCCCACGGATCTCCTCGTGTCGCACTTCTAATGTCACAGAGATTCCTCTCAGGAATCCTGACCTCCTCCTCCTCCTCCTGCCATGAGGAAGCCGGGACTGTCATATGTCACCTACCCCAGAGAAAAGGCAACAGTAACCTAACGGTGAACACAGCCTCCTGTCACAGAACTCAGTGACCCGCATCACACAAAGTTTGGAGGGGCAATCGGTCCAGAGTAGAAGTGAATTCTAAACATCATTTACAAGTTATTTCATCATTTAATATTTTGGCTCCAGAAAAGCCATTTACTCTTAAATCTCTATGTCTTTACTTTTTTTCTTTTGCTTCAAAAAGTTCCAGAGCTTACTTACTCCTTTCTCCCAAACTCACCTTTTCTCAACCAAAATGAAAGGTTAACATTATAGTAGGCAAACAGTATGAGATGTCACATGCACAGAACACATCATATAAACACCAGTGACTGATTTATCATTATGATCTTTCAGAATTCTTCAAGGTTTAAAAATAATATACTCAAGCCAGGCATGGTAGCGCACGCCTTACAGTCCAGGGGTCTGGAGGCTGAAGCATGAGGATCACAATTTTGAGCCCGGACCAATTTAAGGACAGTGAGACCCTGTCTCCAAATAAAACACAAAAAGGATTATGGGTGTGGCACAGTGCAAAGGCTCTGGATCATTCACAATTAGGAAGAAAAGAAAAGAAAAGAAAAGAAAAGAAAAGAAAAGAAAAGAAAAGAAAAGAAAAGAAAAGAAAAGAGAAAAACGATGTAAAATACCCCTACCCTGGTTACTACCACAAGGAAACCACCCATTATAAGGGTATTGTTATCATAATTCTTAGCACATGATGAAGACTTCTTTGCGTAGCTGTCTCCCACGGGACTGTGAGCTCAGGAGGACACACGTTACCTTTCTCTCCTTACACAACAACCAGATGTTAAACACCTGCAGGGTGAAAGGCACTGTGATGTGTGTCAGTAAGATAGGTGGAGGACTAGCCATATGATTGGAGAATTTCCTAAATTCAGCTCCACCTGTATCACCTTCTGTGTCCTATCCCTGAGCACTTCGCACACGGTATTTCAAATATCTATTGATTGCTTGTGTTATGGAACCAGAGAAAGCATTCCTCACTTTACTCATAATCACAGCAATTCAATATTAATTCCTTACCTTTTATATTCTGATCAATGAAAAACTGGGTATTTCCATTTTTTGAAATCACAATTATGTCTGTCAAACATTAAATTTTCATGAAAATTTCTCTTATAGCTATCAATGTTAGTTTTATGAATTTTCAAACTTTTGAGATTACATGTATTCTTATTAAATAATTCATTTTCAATGGTTCACATACATGACTGGTTATTCACCAATAATATAATTCCTTTGCATACTCCTTTTTTTATGATTTTTCAGAATCTAAGAGAAAAATATGAAGTCATAGAAGATATTTTCAGATTGAGATAAGAGATTTCCTTCAATTTAAGATCTAAGCCAATTTCAGATAATATGGTGAATTCATAAAGTCAAAATAATAATCTCCTGGGTGAGACTTCTTAGAGGTGTCTGGGTGGAAAATGAAGTGGAGTGCAGTGACGTATTTTCTTCATCGTGCCCAGTAACACCTCTTTTCCATTGCGGAGCTGTCTGAACCTCATCTAGCAGGGTTTTCATTTGGAGGATAAGTATTGTAGTCAGGGATGGCAAGGAATACAATTACATACAGGACACAGAATGTATAGTATTGTCTAGAATGGTCACCCAAGAATTCAAACACAAAGAAAGTACAAGAAATCTGCCCACACATCAGACCTAGATAATTCAGCTGAGGGCCTGCATCCCACAGCAGTGTCCTGCATGAGTCCAGCTGACAACCTAGAGCAACAAGAAAATGTGCCCCACAAGTCCAGCTGGAGGCCTAGAGCCCATGGCAATGACTCATGCAAGTCTGTCTTGTGGATCTGCTCTGGGAACACCCCAAGGTCAGTAGTGGAAGCTAGAAAGTCTGTGCCAGTGGGATGAAGGATCTGTGCCAGTAGGTTGAAGGTTCTACACTGGAGCCAGAAAGCAATGCTCAAGGTAAGGACCAGGGCTTCCTTGCAAAGTACCACAGCCATCCTCAGTGACAACAAAGTCCCAACCCCCCCCAACAATGAGAAGAGCTGAGTTCATATCAGGAAGCCAGCATGACAAGCTTCTCCTGAAGACTGAACAGCACACATCTTCCCCTCCAGAGCTAGGAAATGATGCTCAAAGTAAGGACCAGAGCTCCCCCAAGTGAACCACAGCCACTCTCACAGCACGAAGGTCCCAAGCTTCTCTGATGGTAACAGCCAAGTTCATACCAGGGAGTCAGATGACAAGTGCCTCCAGGAGAACCAACAGCTCCAAAAGAACCAACATCTCCAAAAAAACAACACTTAGGAGAATCCACAGTGCTTCTTTTTCCTCTCCAGGTCTCCTTTTTATGCTGGCAACAGTCCTCAGGTGGGCTATCTGTGCTCAGCACCATGCTGATTCACTTCAGCTAGTATTACAAGTTGACCACCAGTTACCAGTCCACTACAATATCCAGTCATCTGAAGAAATTCCACTCAACACAGAAGGGAAGTGACAATTCCTCTCTATTGCAATCACTGGAAATGAAGGATGAACTTTTAAATATCTTAGTTGATTCCCAATTTCTGTGCCAAAACCATTTTTCTAAACTGAGGGTTTAAATGGTTTTCAGAGAAAAAAATTTATGTCACATTCTTAGGCTGCCAAGGTAAAAGCAAAAAAGATAAGACTACAGCAGCAGGGATCCTATACAAAGGTAGACTGGATAAAAATGGTAATTTAAAAGATAGGTAAAAATAATAATTTCATAGTAATTAATTTCAACTTTCATTGGCTGATATATTAACTAGTATCATTATACTCAATGTAATCATGTCCCACAACAGAACCCATTTTAGAGGAATATTTTAAGATAGAGGGACAGTTTTAGCTTTTAAATTCTCCTAAAGTTTTCTAAAATCCGACTATATGTTCTACTCACACTTTCCGTTAAGACAAATTCCATTTTCTCTGATAACATCCCACCATCTCCACTGACATACTAATGGGTCCCCCTGTGTGGCACAAGTTTATGGCTGTATGATTCATTTCTCTGATAATCTCATTTTCATTAATATAACAACCCCGATTGTAGTACATCAATTCCTGAGATATCTACATTCACATGCTAATGACTTTTTCAACCCTTAATGGGTTTTAAAAGAGAAAAGTCACATTGTTCTATTAAAAAAAAAAAACTGGAGGAAACTTCAACAACTATATTACTTAGTGTCCTCTCAGCAAAATGCTAAGGATTCAGCACACAGCAATTCACGCATTTGCATACATGCAGAGCATTTCCTTAAAAAGAGTGTAACAGGAAAACTAAAACTACGGGGACTAAATCTTCCAAGTGATTCACCGCGCACGGGTTCGTGCCCTGGGACCAGCACAGTAACTGTACTGCAAGACAGTCTGATAACTGCAGGCCGTGACCTTCACAGATGGGCTTCAAATAGGACGTAGATCTCATCTTACAAGCAAAAAATCGTGGTATGTATTTTAAATTTTCCACAGCTTTCATCACAGTCTAAAATCAATCTGAATAAGTCAAAAAAGACTTTTTTAAGTGTTTAAAAGATCTCAACATTAGTCTATCCCTATTCACATCAGTTGACTGAGAACTTAGACTATCTGAAGTGGTACATATATAAATAGACTTTGGGGGGAAATTGTACATTTATCCCTAAATACCCATATCATGAGGACAAGTATAAACTTGAATTATAAAAAGAGAATGATAGATGTATAGATTTCACTTAAGAAGGCAGGAATGTGACTTAAATTAGATTACAATGGAGATGTTTACACCCTGCTCACAAGAAAACATGGATCAATTCTGTTTTGATCAAAAGCAGTTATCGTCATGAAAATAAGCCAGAGGACCCATCATCAATGGTGACAGATAACACAGATAAAATCTTGTGGCAGGGCTGGAAAAAGTCTCCTGTAAGAGTTGTTATAAGAATTATTTTTCTTATGAGATTTGTTCTTGAGAAAAATAGATGATTTGGGGGAAAGTCCAGTGAAAAAACAGAAGAAGGAAAATAAATTCCCAATGAGAAAGACAGTTTTTATTCAGAGGCAAAAAAAAAGTAAGAGGAAGAAAAGGAATGGAGACATAGCAACTGTATAGTAATGGAGAGTGTATGAGAGAGATCCAGGGTGGGAGAACAGCTGAAGCAGGGGAACTGATCGTAACGTCCAGAGGCACTGTGGGAATAAGCTAGTAATTCTAGCTACCCTTGATAAAAAAAGAGAATCTATAACACTAAATTTCAAATTCGGAGCAGATCTTATGGAGAAAACACAAATCAGAGCCCCCAAACACAAGTTAGAGCCCCTAAAGTTTCGGGGTGCTTGGTGTCCCAGAAATTGATGAGGATTCCTGTGTATCATCCCACAGGAGTGGTTTTCTCTGTGGCATATGTAAACATGGTCTTCAGCACATACTCAGAGATTTTTTCAACTCACAATGCTCAGGATGGCTGTGATTTTCACAGGAAATCTAAGAAGGGGGTCCAAACTGCTAATGAGATGCGCCAGAACCCAGGAACAGAGCTGGGCTTGAAATCGGGGTGAATACTCAGCAGCTCTGCAGGCTGTTCCACTGACTTCCCTAAAGTGCTCAGGTCTCAGAACCAAATTTGAACAGGGGGAGGAACCAAGGCCACCACCAAGGTCACCACCAAGGCAGAAGGGCAAAGGGGCTGGACAGCAAGTCGAGAAAGAGGAAATTACACACTGCAAATGGCATGTTACTTTTATACAAACAGTGGAAGGGCCTGGGTATCGACTTTGCCTTGGATTTGTATATAAATCTCCAGTGTATATTGTCTACAGGAAAGCATATTTGGAATGAATAGGAAGTAGAACAAACAATTTTAACAAGGAATTAGTTCAAATCATAATGGCTTTGAAAGGCAAAACCATGTCACCAAATTTTCCAATTCTTATGTCATTAATTTACTCATTCATTTTATTCATTCAAATAATTCATTGTTTTTCCGCAGAGCTGGGGAAGAGGCCTGGGCCTTCCACATGCTAGGTCAGGGCCTCTGCCTCGGAGCTGTCTCCCCAGACTTGACCACTTCTCCCCAGTGCTCCATGTGATCTGTCTCTGCTCAGCGATCTTTTCTCTCTAATTTCTGCACATACTTTAGGTCTGAGATTGTACATTTCCCCAGAGTTTTCCTTTGCCCAAAACCTAAGCAAATAGATTTCTCTGCCTCTCTTTTCCTCTCAATACAATGTATATATCATAAAGTTTACTCATTAGCACTGTACTGGTTAATGAGTCTAAATAAATTGATACAGTTTTACAAATAGCAACGCAATTTAGTTTTAAAGCATTTCCATTACCCCAATAAATTCCATTATGCCCTTTATAAGAAATCTCTATCCCCAGCACTAGGAAATCATTGACCTGCTTTTGGCTGTATAGTCTAGTCTGGTGTGGAAATTTCATGCAGACCAAGCCATTTTATATGCATTCCTCCACTCTGGATGGTACTGAGGTCCCTACGTGTTGATTCATGCACCAGCACTGTGTTTTTTGATTGACAAGTAATATTCAATTGTAAAACTAGCTTCATTTTGCTTATCTACTCATCAGCTGGATATGGACATCCAGATTGTTTTCACTTTGTGGTTATTATGCACAGTACTGTAATCAACACTCAGAAGCCTCCACTACATTATATTGCCTAGATACCTGACAATAAACTTACTGGGTCACTTGGCCAGGGTATGTGTGATACCCTAAGACACGGTCCATGTGCTGAAGTCCATCGCTAGAACTGCTGTCCCGGTCCCAGTTCCTCCACAGCCTTGATAGCACTTGATGCTCTCTGTCTTTAACATCACTCCTTCTACGCAGTTTGATGTGACCATTCTTTGCACTTTTAATTTACTCTTATCCAATAAACAATCATTTTGAGCCCCTTTTCAAGTGCTTATTTGCTAATCATATTTTGAAATGTCTGTTCAAATCCTATGTCCCTAGCTTGGTTTCTTATTCTTGAGTTATAGGAGTTATTCACATATACAAGTCATTTACTAGGTATATGATTAGGATATATATTTTCTCCAATTCTGAGTTATCTGGTTCTATATTCTTACTAAGCTCCTTTAAAAACTAAATATTTCATTTTTATTTTAGATAAGATCTAATTTGCCATTTTTTTCTCTTATGGATCATGCTTTTGGGGTCAAATATAAGGTGTTTTTCCACAATTCCAGATCATATGTTTCCTTCTGTTTTCATCTTGAAGTTTTATACTTTTAGTGCTTACATTCAAATATATCATCAATTATGTGTTCATTTTAATATGGGTGAGGTAAGAATTTAAATTCCTTTATTTCCTTGTTTCTTACCTTATTTTTTTTATATATTGTATCCAAATAGTCCAATCCCATTTGCTGAAAAGATTATCAGTTCCCAAAAATTATAATAGCACTTTTGTCAAAATCAAAACATAATTATGGTTATGTCAAAATTATAAATATCTATACATTCTTTATGCATAATTTTGATAAATGTATGCTATTCACAAGCAAAAACATATACTGTACATGTTCAACTTATTTAGTAAACAAATGATGGTGTATTTACAGTGTAGGTAGCTTAAAAGTAAAAAGGAATTTAAGTTTGACTAGGAAGTGACATAGGTCTCAAGACAGCAAACACAAAGTGGCATGGTATTAGCTGAGAAGAAGTTAGCCTCAAAGAAGGGCATCAGCGTGCTCCACAGGGACCCTGACATCAGGGGTGGAGCTTGACAGACAGAAGGGAAGAGCCCTGCAGACTGGACTGGAGGACATTCCAAAATGAGGACAGGAGTGGGACACAGGCAAAGGACAGCAAGTGGGAGGGGAGTAGGTGGCCTGTAAGGTAAAATGTAAAAGTAAATTTGAAAAGCTTAGTGCCAAGCTAAAGAATTGAATTTTATTTTCCAAGAAATGAGAAGAATTGGAGTCACTTAAGGCTTATGTGTAGGAGTAAGTCATGATTGATACTCTCGGCTCTACCAACACCAATGAAACAGAACTGCTAAAAACAGTTACCATCATTTCTAAGATGATTTAATTTCACTTAGGAGACACTATGATTTAGCTCTTGCTCTCAAAGTTCCTGTACTTATTCTTAACCTAATGCCAATTAAATCAGAATATATTAATTCTCTAGATTCTTTTAGGTTTACCCTTCCATTTATTCAGCTTATTAAGTGCATCCCATATGTGCAGGGCATTCTATGTGTATTTTGACTTAAAAAGAAAAATAAAATCTATTCTTGGCCATCATGATGAAAGTTACACAGACAGAAATGTAATATACTCACACATTTAGATGATAGATAGATAGATAGATAGATAGATAGATAGATAGATAGATAGATACTTTGTTGCATCTAGATGTCCCCCCAAAGCCTCATGTGGTCATAGGTGAAGCTTTCAAAGAAGGCTGGACCTAGAGTGTGTGATGCTTGGATTAAAGGTATGTGATTATTAAATAAGACCAATGATTGGCTTGGCACTGTCCTAATCCAAGTACCCTTGGTAGAGTATAAAAGGAACAGAATGAAGCTGCTAAGGTGCTTTGTTTGCTGTCACCTGCCTGCTTGCCATGGAGTGTTTCTCCTCGGCAATGTCCATTTACCAACCCAACCTGCCCTGGAACCAGCCAAATATGGACTGAAACCTCTACAACTGTGAGTCTCCTTTAACTTTTGGTGTCAGATATTTCGTCTCAGAAACAAAAAAAGAAACTGAAACAATAGCTTGTGTAACTTATGATTGACAAACAGCAAGAGCCTTTTATACTTAAATAGACATTTATATTTTGAATTCTTATTTCACATGTACATTAATATATTTAACCCTCATAAAAACATTTTTAAGACAGTATTATAAACTGAACACAGTGGTAGACATCTGTAGTCCCAGTTACCAGGGAGCCTGAGACAGGGAGGTCACATGAGCTTACGAGTTCTAGACTAGTATGGGCAATAAAGCAAGACTCATTGTCAAAGAAAAAAAGACTTAATGTTCTAAGACTAACTGTCTTCAGTTATTAGTTTTTCATTGTTGAGACAAAATGAAGGAAAGAAGGGCTTATTTAATTTATAGTTTTTGGAAGTTTCAGCCCATACTCAGCTGGCTCCTAGACAGGGTAGAATGGCTAAGGTGTAGCTGTTCATGGCAGCCACAAGTAACAAGAGCAAAAAGGGAAAAAGAGAAAAGCACATCTCCTTCCCTTCCTTATATTGTATGCCAGCTCCATCCATGGGCAGGTGTAGCACTCACATTGCCAATCTTAGCAGTAGACAACAAACCAATCAAAAACACTAGATTCAGCTACCTCCATGACTGCATGAGGCTTTGAGGGGACACTCAGACACAAACCATAACATTCCACCCCTGGCATCCCAAAGACTCATGCACATCCTTTATGCAAAAGATGTTTAGTCTATCTACAAGAGTTGCCAGAGTCTTAACAGTTTCAGCACTGCTGAAAAGTCCAAGTTCCAAGTCTCCTCCGACATCTAAAGCAAACTCTTAGTTATAACCCCCAGTACAAATGAAAACAAAGTTAAACACTTTTAATACACAATGGTACAAGACAAACATTACCATTTCAAAGGGTACAAACAGGACTACAGAAAGGATTGGGACAAAAGCAAGTCCAAAACCCAGAAACACCCCCACTCCTGGTACCAAATTTTGTTTTGATTACTTTTTTTTTTTCATTGCTGAGACAAAATACCTGACACCCAAAGTGAAGGAAGGAAAGATTTATTTAGCTTATAATTTTTGGAGGTTTCAGCTCATACTCAGCTGATTCCAAGGCAGGGTGGCTAAGGGGCAGCTGCTCATGGTGGCTGCAAGTGACAAGAGTGAAGAGGGCAAAGGGCAAAGCATGTCCCCTTTCCTCTCTTATATTGTATGTTGGCTACCCACCCCTGGGTGGGTGTAGCACTCACATTACCAATCTCAGTGCTAGACAACAAACCAATCACAAAAGCTAGACTGAGTCACCTCCATGACTACATGAGGCTTTGTGGTGACACTCAGGCACAAACCATAGCAGTGACATTCTATGTAAGGATATTTAAAAATATAAGATTAACTCATTCAAGATCATAAGCCTGAAATATTAGAAAGTCAGTAATGCAGCCTAGACCTTCTAATTCTAAACCCAATACTAGTACTTAAATATTCAGAGGTTTTAAATGATAGATATATTTGTAAATTAACAGGCAGAGATTGCAATGTCTAGTTTAATCTAAACACTGAAAAAAATCCTGCAGGTTACAACACATTTCTTGGCCTTTTTATTCTTCCTACACAAAAACTCATACCACTTGTTGTGAGTTACATTTGTAATGCACCCCCAAGTCTCTACTCATCAATGGATTCATCCAGGGGTGAGTTCATGGCTGAATGTGCTGCTAGAAGGTGCTGTCAGGCTGAGTTACTGGTGGTGTGACCTGGAAGGGTGCTTTCTTGTCCTGGGCATCTGTCTCTATCTCTCTCCCTTCCCCTGCTTGCTCACTCCTCCTCTCCCAACCCATCTCCTCCTTCTTGCCCTAAGGTGAGCACCTGTCCTTTGCTACACGGTTCCACAAAGCCATCTTGGCCTTGAAGCCAGCTGACCATGGACTTAATCCCCCAAAATCATGAACTAAATTTAAAATCTCCTCTAAATTGTGGTGGCTGAGTGTGGGGAAAGCTGACTAACACCCCACCCCTGCACACACTCAAGTGCTTAATAAATGCCACTACAGGCTAATTCTGACCATCCAGCCTTCTCCATCTCAGTGCACTATCTCCTATTCTGAGAAGTGAGGGAAGACTGTTCCCTAACAGCAGTTTTTTTGTCCAAAAGTGTGGAAATCTCAGCCCAAAGCTTCTCAGGGTAGAAAAAAAAAAAAAGAAAAAATTCGAAAGCTAAGAAAACTCAGAGCTCTGTAAACAGGTCAAGGATAGATTTGCCACTGAAATATATCCTTAATTCAGGAAGATCAGCCTTACAACACATTCATCCAAGGACTACATAAGAGCCAAGATGCTGAAATTTAATCTTCCCTCTAAAGAATGATCATTTCTCAAAACCACAATCTTGCTGTTGCCATGGCACAGTGATTTAAGTCAGCATTACAGAATTAGATTTTTTTTTTTAAAACAAATGCTCATCTATATTTTCTTAGAAATGTGTTTAGGAAATTTCAAGTAACACCAATGGTATTATAACAACTATGTATTTTAAGATAAAGCTAATATTTTCAGAAAGGACACATTAAGAATTCAGCTGGGATCATAAAAGTTTACATGCAAGTTGCCATAGAGGTATCTTCATTTTTGATTCATACTGGTTTTGTGTTTCTTAACAGCAGGAGCCAAATAACTTACTCTACATCAAATGGGGAAGAAGAAAATTACAGACTATGGTTCATATATAACAAAGAAGCAGAATCCTAAGAAACCAGTGAATCCATAGTCATAGATCATCTATGACATATTAGAGTCTTAAGAGTACATATTTGTGAAGAAAATTAAAACATTTCAGTACTTAAAATTTTGTATTTGTTGTGTTGCTTTTTAAGATCAAACATAATTATTATAATAATCATTGCTTCAAAATAGTAATCATTTAATCTCGGTATAACAATCTCTGGAGAAAAGAAGCGCATCAGTCTTTAAACTTAGCAATTTAAAGTAATCCTATGTTCATAGGCAGTTACAAACAACAGCCGCCGAATAGAGCCAGAGAGGGCCCATTTACTCTTTCTCCTGAGCATGGCTTCTATTGGGTGACAAAACTTGTTCACCCACTTTTATCAACCCTAATGACTGTGACACATTACAGGAAAAAAAAAAACCAATCTTGCTAAAATCCACAGTTTAGCTAGGACTTAGCAGCTTTGCGTTTGTCTTTGTAACGATGCTCTCATGTGTGTACGTCCACTAAGAACCACCACAGTCGAGATGTAGAACAGTCCCGTCACCATCTCCTCTCCCAGCCCTAACTCTCCATGCCAGCAACCTATTTTCTGTCTCTCCGTATTATTTCAGGAATGTTACATAACTGGAATCATGAAGGCTAGAAGCTCTTATAATTGTACCAACGTAATTCCCTAGCGCATCATGTAGTGTGTTCCATGTGTCAGCACTCTGCTCCTTAGTTGCAAGGTATTTTCCACAGTATAGATTTATCATACTTTCATGACTCATGCATTGACAAGATTCACAGCTTTTACTGTATAAGATTATTATACTTATCTGTATACAAATTTTTGTTTGAACATGGGTTTGCATTTTTGTGGGATATATATCCAACAATGCAACTCATAGGTCATGGGACCACTTCATGCAATACTTTAAATTGGACCTAACATTGCTTCCATTTGCAGCAAACTAACCTAACAGTACTATGTGAAAATCTATTTTGAAAGAACATTCTTGCAACAAGTCGCTGAGTCTTAGCCCGTCACAGCAGTTGAGAATGAACCAGCTATGGGTTGCCAATGGGTCAGACCCTGCCATATAAGGCAAATGCCTACCCATGACCCACCAAGATACACATGTCACCGCCTTCTCTGTCTTTAAATGTGGGCTACCCACATGGCTGCAAACAGCTCTCTGGATCTGCGCTGGTTTAGTCTGTGGCCCAGTTCATGAGTCATTCATTGCTCAAAGAAGATCTGTCAAGTTTAATTTGTTCAAAGTTTTTCTGTCACACGTGTCTATTTTTATAAGAAGCCACTAAATTATCTTTCAGAAGTGGTTGAACCATTTTGCATTTTTACCAACCAAACATGAGTTCTGATTTCTCAAAATCGTCAGCATTTGGTGCTGTCGCTGTTTTGTTTTCGTTGTCCTGATAGAGGCATGTACAGATCACATTATGGTTTGGTCATTTTCCCAATGTGAAATGAAGTTCAGTTTTTTACTCATGTGATTATTTTCCATCTGTCTGTTTCTGATGTTCTGACTGGATTGCCTGTATTTTTATAGTTGACTCTTCAGTCTTTATGTCATATGGCAACAGAGATTACAGATAATTACATTGTTTGTGAAATACGAGATTAGCAAAGATTTTCTCCAGCTTATAATTGTTTTTAAACAGGAGACTGTTAGACTTGATGTACAATCAAATTATTTCATCCAGGAACATCAGAATAAATCGATACTCATCAGTTTGGGCCAGAAATACAGAGAATAATCATGAATCTCAGCATTAGAGACAATAATAAAGAACATATGGCAGGTGAAACTCCTACTGTATTTTATCATCATTCTCAAGATTAAGCCTCTGGTGGTCAGTCGCTAAAAGCACCAAGCATGGATGAGAACTTCTCTTCATTCTGTTTCTGTGACCAGTGTTATATCTGACCTTAGGAATGGTTCTTTTTATCAAAAAGTTTTTGGATATAATGATGATTTCATAGAATATTCTAAAGTCTATAAAAACAAATATTTACAAAAATTTTCTTATGACCCAAGGAAAATATTACCGATTGTGATGTATTCTGTCTTCCTTTGTTATAAGCAGTGAAAATAAGCCAACCTGAAACTTTTTATCAGTTAAATTTTATGCCAAGATGGTATAGTGACTGATTCATAAGTTGAATTTAATGTTCACCTTGAAGTCTTGTAGTGCAGTAAAATACAATTTAAAATTAATCTTTTTTCAACAGTATTGGAAAGTAAATACTAAAGATCAGTTAGGAGTTTTAATTTTTTAATTAATGACTTTCTATCATTGTTTTTAATGCTCAGACTAATATCCTTCTTCACAAAAATGCCAGTCTAAAGCAAAATTATATCTATCTCTTAAATGCAGTTTATTAAGCAACAAAATAATTTTTTTGCTAATATGACACCATTTAGTTGAGGGATGGAATGAATGAAACGTGTTTTATATTTATATCCTTGAGTTTTATTTATATGAATGACGCTGCTAGACAGATTCAACACATAATGCCCCTGAAAGATGTTAGAGTGTATTTGCATATGTAAGATTTATTAGGGTAGAGAAGTGTGTGGGAGCCACTGAAGCTGGGAATTGACCACAGGTGCAAGGCTGCGGCATGACCGGCCCAAGAACAGAGCGCCTGGTGCAGGCCGGGTGAAGAAGCTGCTTCGGCCCAGAGAACACACAGCCCCAGGGCAATCCGAAGGGTGGGTTGTTAGGACAACAGGCTGTCACATGACATTAAGTTGCTAAAATGTATAAATAAACACCTCTGCATCTAGGGGGCAGTTCCTTTCCTCCCACCTGGAGAGCAAGGGCTCCACCTGACCTCAGTTTTGTCTCTTCTGTATTTTTCTCATCCTCTTACAGTCCTTTACCCCAAGAATCCAAAGAGCCGTGAGGGTCACTGCAGAAATAGTGGTATCTCTACAAATAATTAACACAGAATTTCTGAACACTAAATGCAATCAAAACAAAACAACAGAGATCCAAGGTAACTTCAGAAGAGCTAGCTATTAATTAACAGGTGCTGGGCAATAGGGAACTGGGACCTGGCGCATAAGCTAGGAAAAGATAAAAGCAGTGTGCTACCTGCAGGGCAGTGAGGTCCTTGAGAACAAAGCGAGTGATCTATTGCGCTTTTATGGAGCTATTCCCTCGCTCCAAATCCACCAGGAGGGAAAGCTTTCCCAAGACCTCAGCTTCTGCATTTAAAAGGTCGTTTTCCCCTTGACAGTTTGAAAGCCAGTCTCTCAGCTGCCAGGAAGCCAACTGCACTGCAGAGTGTGGGAAGCACGGAAAGAAAGCCCCCGTGGGCAGAAAGCCAGTTCGATGGCGTGGCTTCCGTGGCAAGCCGGCTCCAGTGTGAATAACAGCCAGACATGCAGTGGGACTGAGGCTGAGGAAGAACTTGATCTTGTTAACAAGACCAGCGACAAAATGTGGCCTGGTGGGGAACATTTTAGTGGCCAAATCTCATTATATATTTTCACTTAAAATCTGAAAGGAAAATATTTTTCCTGAGATGCCTCCGGAATACACTCTGAATACCCCTTTAAAAGTAATGCCATAAGATGAAAAGGCCTGCTGCTAAAATATTGTTTAATTTCAAATTTCTAGTAAAACAGTAAGGAAATGCCACACTGTCACTGTTAATTTTCCAGTTTTATTTCCCATTGTTTCAGTTGTTCAGATCAAATACAATATATGGGAACAGAAAAAGACAATGAAATTTAATTCAAGAAATGGTAACTTTACACATACTTAGAGTTTATTTCCGTCGCAGTCTGTGATTCTCACCACCGGCAGCATTCTTTACCCGCGCACGAAACCCATCAGCATCTTCACACTAACTTGACAATTATACAGTGATGAAACATATTTAGTGTATCACAGCGTTCACAATGTTAATTCAAGGAGATGTTTCTTGCTGAAAATACTGCTGTAGGCAGTGAGTTTAAATATATAACATAGAAAGCTATCAGACTCTCAGGGAAAAGCTAGGGTAAAATCTTCAGGATACAGAGCTAAGAATAGAGACTTTAGACATGACACAAAAGCAAGCTCTATAAAATAAAACATCCACACAACAATTACCAAAATTAAAAACTTTTACTAAGATAATAATTCTTTAAAAGGCTAAAAAGCCAAGCTACAAAATGGAAACAATACCCGCAAATATCTGACCAAGAGCTAGTATCTAAACTATAAAAATTCTCAAAACACAACGATTAAGAGATCTCATTAGAAAATGAGCACTGGACGTTCCACCTCAGTAACATACAACAAGCCAGCGTGTGAAATGATGTGTGACATTACCCAGTGTGAGAAAGGAAGAATTAAACCAAAATGTGGCGACACTGCACGTCCATCAGAAGGCCCAAGAGTGACCCGGTAGCCCCTAATGGGTGTGGAAACTGTAGCACACTTCTCTGGCAAGGTGAGAACGTGGCAGTTGCTTGTAAGAATAAAAATGCAATCACTGCTGAACCAACAACTACACTGTTTTGTGCTAATCAAAAAATGAAAATTTATTTTCTTGCAAAAACTTGTAAATGTTTATAACAACTCTGTTTGTAATAGCTCCAAACTAAAAACTCCCTGAGTGTTTGTCCACAAGTTAGTGGCTGGCAAGCCACGTTTCAGAGATTGCTCCCTGATAGAAAAGAACCGACTGAGGGTGCTCAGCTCGGTCACACTGCATCTCAGGAACAGCGCAGGGGCCCAATGTGGGAGTCTGCACGCTGTGTGATCCCATTTCTAAAGCTGCAAGAGGGAGGAGACTGCAGGCATACCGGGAGGAGCGGATGGGGCAGCAGGTAGCACAGAGTCGGGTGTTAGAATCAGGAGGGACCCAGGTTGGGAGCGTGGGGAGGGCAGCAGGCCTGTGTGGTCCGTGCCTTTGAGTGGATCGAGGCTGATGTCCAGGCTTGGGTTAGTGAATCTGCTCTCCTGTCCTCTGCAGCTCTTCCTGTGCAAAGCCATGTCCTTCTTGGTCTTTCCTGACCTGAGGTTACACCTCTGGGACTGTTCAGATCGACATTAAAAGTGTCTCTGGGTGGCATTTGCCAAGGCTGAGCCAAGGATGGAGAACAGGGCCTTCATGGTACTCTGCACACCAGCACTGTGTCCTGGACTGTGAGGATTCCAGTCAGGAGCCAAGTGCATTTCTCTCCCTTGGGAGTCACTGGCCTGTTTTGTGGTTAGAGCGACGCAAATGCAGGAGATGCTGTCCCTCCTCAGGGAGCCTGCTCCCGTTGAGCCCTGGCCAGAACCCGGAAGCTGGATATCAGGGACATATTTAGCACCTCTAAGGGGTGCAGGTGGTATGCCATGCCCGAACCATTCACATAACGACTAGGAACAACTGTCTTTCTTCCAGGGATCTAGAATTTGGTGTCCACATGAATGACTCCAATTAAAAATACCCAAGTGCAGTCTCTGAAGAGTTCCTCAGACAACAGTTCACCTTTGCACAGCTCTGCCGGAGGAGCTTAGCCCCATCTGGGAGACACCTCAGGAGAGACCCTTGGGAGCCAGCGCCCCGACCTCATCCTTCATGCCTCTGCCTGTGCAGTGCACCTTTGCACTGCCCTTCGTTGCGGTCACCCTTACCATCCCTGTGCCTGAAAACTTGGGA
Organism: Hydrochoerus hydrochaeris; assembly: GCA_004027455.1. Lineage (NCBI taxonomy): Eukaryota > Metazoa > Chordata > Mammalia > Rodentia > Hydrochaeridae > Hydrochoerus > Hydrochoerus hydrochaeris. Next base: position 50,484 of record PVLA01011167.1, read on the forward strand.
GTCCAGCCAGTGAGCATCTGAAACTGGCGTGGCCTGGGGACACCTGACCAGTGACAGCACCACCCAAAGCCAGTAATCCACACAGTCAAGACTGAGAGCTGGGTTAGGTAAACTCTCTGAATAAACCAGATTCTCCTATGCTCAAAACATTTTCAGGTAAAAAATAACCTTTTGGAAAATATAACATCATTCATGAGATGTTTTCAAAAAGTAGCCATATTACATATTAGAATTTGCGGAGAGTGCTCAGTGGAAAGAAATGTGAAAAGGGGGGTGTATTCACCCCATGAGCTCTAGTTCTCAGTCCAGCAGCTCCCCTTCCTGTGTCCACTCTCCTAATCAGAGACTGCAGCTCTGGGAATATTCAGATTAACACTAAGATGTGTTTGTGTGGTGTTCACCAAGTCTGGGTGAGGAGATAAATAAAAGCTTCTTCCTATGAATCTCAAAGTAACTCTGCCAACCTTTAACTTCATATATGGGGATGTTATTTATCATGGCAGCAGTGGATAAACACAATCTCTCCTTCATTTCAAAGCCTTCTTTCAAGAACCTTTCTGCAGCCACCATTATTCATATTCCAAAGACAAAAATGAACTTCATGGTTAGACATATTTCTTTAAAATAGAAGTATAAACTGCACTGTACTTCAGGCTATCTAGATCAAAAACGAACTTTTTCTTTACAGTTATTCAATTAGAATCACTACAGAGTGAAAAGAAAAAAATAACACACAGATCCCAGTGACCTGGCACACAGAGTAATATTTAGAAAGACTGGCTCTTACATTTACTTCCCCTCCGCCCCAGGATTTCAGAGGAATGGCAAATCCATTCAGGAAGAAGCCCAGCTGCGCCGGGAAAGCAAGGCAGAGCGTTACCAGCAGATCAGCGTTGAATGCACTGGTTCGGCCTGAGAGGGAAGGTCAACAGCGGAGAGGGCAGGGCAGGGTGGGAAACCCTGGGTCTCGGGGTGCCCGGAGGCCAGAACGCAGCGTCCAGCACCTGTCCTCGCCCGCCGCTTGCGCGGAGTGAGCGCCTCAGACCGATGGCTCCACTTCAGCCTGAAGGAGAGAAACAAGCATCTGACTCTCTGCTGAACTCAGATTTCTCCACTGCTTCAAAAACCACAGGAGAATCCAGTGCTTAGCAATTCCACGGAGACTCTCTTTTATGTGTTCTCCTCAGTGCCTTCAGCACGGTCTGCACTCGTGCGATAAATTTAGTAAGTGTTTAATTATTGACAAAAGGACCTTTAATTCTTTGTCTACCTTTTGGAAACGCTCACAATTTAAGTTTTATATATGCTGACTACTCAGTATAAATAAAGAGCCAAGCTTTCACTGACAAAAAGTTTTTCAAACTTATTTTAAGCACTTGTTAGTTCACAGATATAAAGTCATTCTAAGTTTTTAGGCTGGTGTGGTGTAGCACACCTGTAATCCCAACACTTAGAAGGCTGAGGCAGGAGGATCACCTTCAATTTGAGGCCAGCAACGGGCTACAAAGTCAGTTTAAGGCAGCACCAACTGCATAATGAAACCCTGTCTCAAAATACTACTAATAATTTTAATCACAAAATGTGGTAAATGCTTGTGGTGCAACTTTTTTTTTTCACTGTTCCAGTGAAAATCATCTCACATATGTTAAAATCTCAGAAAATCACAAATGCTTTAAGAAGAGAAAACTATCTTCCTTACCCTCTTCCTTCTCTTTCTCTTTCTCTGCCAGTCACTCAACAAATATTTACTGTCTTCAACATGGCAGGCTCTGGTGGCACTGAAAACCATCACAGAGAGAGAGATGGCATCTGCTCCTTAGAAGTAGATGTTTGTTGTTTCTTTTGTTTGTTTGTTTGGTTTTGGTTTTGGGGGGTACCGGGGATCAAACTCATGACCTCGTGTTGGGGACCACTATGAGGCAGCTCTGAGCAGGACTTAAATGTTACTAATTGGCTTTCTATGTTCATCTATGAGTCTGTCCTAGGCCTGGGCCCCCTGCCTGGCGAGGGGAGCTGATTCATAGTAAGTGACCCTCTGGAATCACTGGTCCTGGCTGAGGCCTGTAGTGACCTGTGAGGCCAGAGATACCTCAAAGGGCAAGACAAGGCCACAGCTGAAGACATCTTGGCTTCAACACTAATTAAGTAAATAAGAGACTACAGCTGGAGAAATTTCACTCCTGCAGTCTCAATCCGACCAAAAATGTCATCCTGTAGATAGGACAGTTCTCCTAAATTGGCATAATTTACTACTTGGAGACGTCCTTGAAGCGACTCCCAAGGTCCTGCTCATTGCCTGTGCTTTCCTCAATTTCCCCGCCCCTTGTTGTTGGACCCAATGAAGTGGGCAGCCCAGAGAGGTCTTTGTCTTAGCCCTCAGAGTCTCGAGCTCAGCTAAAGAGCTGTGACCCTCCTGGAGCCCTAAAGTCATACACTTGTCTCATTTTATTTAAGCCTCCACCATACACTTGTTTGGGAGATCGGGGATCCAGGTCAGGACCCGACAGCCTCACACTTAGCAGGCAGGTGTTTGTGCTGTTGAGCTGTATCCCTGACCCAGAAGCAAATATTCTTGAGGCAAGGGTCTAAACTAAGGTTAGGAATTGTCTTCAGTGATGAAAATTTAAAATGGAACAGGGACATAAAATGTGTTTTCAGTCTAATTATAGGCTTTGCACAGTTCTAGTGATTGTCATTCATAGCAGAGGTATTGTAAAATTTATTCACAAATTTACACTGACAGAAACGTGTGTGTGTGAGAACTCCTCCAGTGAGGAACATGTCTTTTCTGTCCTGCCTCACTGTTTGGTTTCCACCTCGAGGTGCTCAGGGAAGCTCAGGGATTCAGCCTCCAGGGAGAGCAAAACATGCTTCTGCCCTGTGAGGAAACTTCCTGTGGTTCTATCAGATCCGTGACTCACCATTAGCACGTGGACAGATGAACACACCCAGCTGCAAAAGAAGCTAAAAACATGTTCTTTGTTCTGGGTGACATGCTTGTCTAGCTAAAGGTTAGGGATCTGTGTTAAACTACTGGACAAGAACAACTGCGAAAACTAAGCCATGAAGAAACTGTACATGTTCCTACATTTACTCAAAGCAGACACTCTTTGGTAATACCAACCTGAGAAGACCCCAAGTTGTCTTTGTTACCTACAGGTTTTGCACCACACCTTGCGATACCTAAGTGTCCAATAGACATTTGATGAAAGAGTGACCAATCTGATTTCCTACATCGTGCTTTAAAAAGAAACAGTAAAAGAAAACTTGGCCTGCTGGTCTGCCTGATAATTTTCCACATGCTTGAAGAACAACATCAAGTCACCTCGCAAACGCATCTTCTGAACTGCTCTCCATTTCTTTATCTTCCCTTACTGGTGCAGGTGCAGACAGCTTAACTGTCTCCAAAGGGTTACTACCCATTCTCTCACCTTGCCCAATAAGTGTGATGAGCCCCAAGCTGGAAATGCAGCTATTTCCAAATGTAAATTACTAGATATTATTACCCTGTCCACAACAGGCAAATATTCTTTAGACAATTTTACAAAACCAGAGACCTGGAGGCAGAGGCTCTTTTATCATAGTTTTAGAAAGCCTAGTTACTCATTGAAAATATTTGCTAAATATCTCCCTAGAATATGTTTACTTTTGTTGCTATTGTTAATGTCCCAAAATAACATCCTGACCAGAGCTTTTATTGCTTTGTGTGAGTTTCTCATAAACAGTTGGACGCTGAGCTTTGAACCCTCCAGGAAGCCTGCAGCTTGCACACTCGCATTTCTGTCTATACTTCGACGGCACCTGCTGTACAACTGCGTCTTCTTGTGCCTGGTCAGCGTTTACCAAAGCCTCACACCAGGGAGGACTGACACGGCCACTTGGCCTTCTGTGGAGCAAGTACTCGGCCATCACACTCTCTGGCAGAAAAGACAGCTGTTCTTCAGGTGATGGAGTAAAGCTGGGTGCTCCTGACATCCTCCTCTAAATGCGCTAAACAGAGCTCGGATGGCAGTAAAACAAGCTTGCTGCATTTAAAGGCCCTTCTAGCCTTGCACTGTTAGTCTTTTATTGGTTCAGCATATCCCATGACATAGGGGGTTTCCTGGGAGAAGGGTTTCAAATATTTTAGCCACAATAAAGATCAATTTGAAATGGTAACTAATATGCTTATCCTGATATAAACATCACACCATATATACACACATCAAGACATCACAAGGTGTCCATAACATTTCTACGACAATTTAAGAAAGTGGATATATTAATAAATAAATTGGATATTGACAGGGATTTGGAGATTAGGAAACTTTCATATGTGTTTGGTAATGTAAACTGGTACTACCACTGTGGAAAATAATATATATAGAGAGAGGTTCCATAAAAAATCAAAAATGGAACAATAATATGATCCAATAATTCTACTTCTGGGTATATATCCAAGAGTACTGAAATCAGGATCTAATGCCATACCTGTACTCTCATGCTCACTTTAGAATTATTCACAATAGCCACGAAATAGAAGCAATCCAACACTCACCAATAAATGAACATATAAATAAAATATGACATATACTATACATACAATAGAGTACTCAATCTTCAAAAAAAGAAATCCTGCTTTTGCTGCAATATAAAGGAACTGAAAGGAGCTTATGCTAAGTGAAGTAGAGCAGGCACAAAGGACAAAGCTTGCACAGTGCTGTTTGTGTAACGAATCTAACTCAGTCACACTGCGAGAATTAGCAAGTGTAAGGCTGGCTGCCACAGGTGAAGCAAAGCGGGAAGGCATTCGTACAAGGTACAAGTTTTGGCCATGCAAAATAACTAGGCCCTGGAAATCTGTACAGCGATGCCTAGAGTTAACTAATACTGTGTTAGATACCTCACATTTTTCTAAGATGACAGAACAATTGGTTTATAGGGGAGACTATAATGGTGTCACAGGTGTATGCTAATATCTAAGCTTTTGGATGTCATTTGTATCTTAATATGTTTAAAAAACAGGCATGAATCCCACAATTGCTGAAAACCTATAAAAACAGTAAAAAATAAATAGCACAGATTAAAATCAGAGAGAAAGAATAATCAGTATTGGCCAAAGTTCTTTCTGGAGTGATGCACTGAATGATGCATGTTGACAAGAGATGCAACTTGGAAAACAGAAACCGTCTAACGAGCACACCGGAAAGCACTCCGGCTAGAGCTGCAGAAAAGCGCCGAAGCCCAGCTTTCCACACATGCAGGCACAGCTTATGAGGAGAGCTGGAGCTTTGGTCGCTCTGCTGAAAACTCAGAGCACAGTAGAAAGGGAATTTCTCCCTGAGTTAATGATTACTTTGAGCACCAAAATTTAGAGAAGAAAGTGTATAATATGTTGTGATCAGTACAAACAGAGCAGCAGTTATGAACACAGTGATGAGAGTGTGGCAACTCACAATTTAATGGAGAGCGGAAGCCTGCATCAGGGGTGGGCTGCCCGGAACCTCCACCGTGGGCCCGCCCTGCCACCGGGAACTCAGCGGAAGCCTGCATCAGGGGTAGG
>PVLA01011168.1:0-55876 GCA_004027455.1 Hydrochoerus hydrochaeris
GGACGGACGGCAGCCTGGTGCAGGTGGGAGTGGAGGAGGGGTGTGAGCGCTGGGGAGTCGCAGGCTTCCTGTAAGCATCAGCCCCTGGCGTGCTCCTCTCCTGCTGCTGAGGTGTTGCCCAGGGGGTCCCCAGGGCCAAAGAGCAGCGTGCGTGGATCCCCAGAGCCTGGGGTACTCAGGGCCACACAGGGGTGGGGATGGACTCAGACCCAGCTGGAGAAGTGGGCGTGGGGTGTGTGTGATGGGGGACACTGAGTCTCTCACAGGCTCCTTGTGAGCATTTGCTCTGTGACAGAGCGTGATGAACTCTCCACTTTAAAAAAAGCAGACTGAATACAGACATTCTGATCAGGAGGCAGAGTTGAGTCTGATAACCGCCCCCCCCCTACTCTCCCTCAGAAGCTAAAATGAAAAATAACAGGCCTTTCTTTTAGCTCTGAAGTTCAAGACATCACAGGGATTCTTTTTAAATGTATTTTTTGGTACCGGGAGTCGAACTTGGGACCTTGCACTTGTCAGGCAGGCGCCTTGCCGCTAAGCTAAATCCCCCGCCCGGTCGCTGGGATTCTTAATAAAATCACGCGATGCTGCGGTGCCGGGCTGGAGGGAGGGTCTCGGGGTAGGGGGCTGGAGTAGGAGGCTGTGACTAGAAGTCTCTAATAATTCATTTATTCAGTGCATACATTGCCTGTGGGCTTCTGTTTCTGTTTTTATGTCTTTCTGAGATAGGCTCTCAGGGTGTAGTTCAGGCTGGCCTAGAGCTCACTCTGTGGCCCAAGCTGGTTTGGAACATGCAATGATCCTCCGGCCTCAGCCTCCTGAGTGCTAAGATTACAGGCATGTGCCTCAAGGCCTGGCTGCATATATTACCTGTTAAAAATTGTGTTTAAAAACGAAAGGTGCTGGGCGTAGTGGTTTAAACCTGTAATCCCAGCTGTTCAGGAGGCTGAGGCAGGAGGATCACAAGTCTGAGGTCAATCTGAGCAACCTTTTTTCTTTTGAGACAGGGACTTGCTCACCGTGCGGTGCACGCTGGCCTTGAGCTACTTATGTAGCCCAGGCTGGCCTCTGCCTCTTGAGTGCTGGGATTATGGGCGTGCACCGCCATGCCCACTCTGAGCAATTTATTGAGACCTTGTCTCAAAATTGAAGGGTGGGGCACGGAGCTCAGCACTCCCTGGGTTTCCTCCCCAGTACTGTAGAAATGGAAAAGCCTGGGGTGTGATGCTTCCAGCAGGCGGAGGTACTGGAATGCTGACCTGCTTAGTGATGAGGTGGCTGGTGGTGACCCGGGAGGAGGAGGGTATGGATGTCACCGCTGCTGGTTCTGGGGTACAGGGGCTGGGTAGGGTGGAGGGCATGGCGCCCTTTCGGGAGCTCACTCTGAGGGCAGGAGGGAAGCCGGCCCCTCCCAGGCCTGGAGGACCCCGTGGTAGGGGGACATTGGCACTGGCCAGCCAAGGTGGCCATGGGATTGTGGGGGTTTGTGGGTGGAAGCCGGATGGTTAGGTACTCTGGGGTGAGGCAGCGAGACCCAGGCTGTGGGAAAGCAGATCTGTAAGCTGGGTGGCAGGGTGGACAGGGTGTGAGGCATCCAAGCCACGCTGGGCAGCCTGTGGCATCAGGAAGCTGTGGGTCTGTGAACCCAGGCAGGTCCCTCTGCCTGGCCTCCCCTGGGGAAGGGCTGGGTCACCTCCTCCCCTAGGGCTCGAGCGCAGGGGACAGGGACAGGTGTGCAGGACTCACCCTCAGCTGACTTCTCCGGTGGTTTACGAGCTCCCAGCAGTCTCCCCTGCTTCCCTTGCCTGGCCGCTTGCTCTCCATACTTTCCCAAGATGGCTTTGTTGTTGTCCTGTTTAAGGCTTTGAAATCAACTTCGTCAAGTCTCGGAGCAGCAACATGCTGGTGCCCTATGACTACTCCTCTGTGATGCACTATGGGAGGTGAGCTGGCTCCAACCTCCCCCTTCCCTCCCCCTTCCCTCCCCCTTCCTTCCCCCTTCCTTCCTAGCCCCTGCCATCACCCGTCATGATGCAGGCAGGTTGCCCCTGGTTTCCAGGCTCGCCTTCAGCCGGCGCGGGGAGCCCACCATCACCCCACTCTGGGCCTCCAGTGTGCACATCGGCCAGCGGTGGAACCTCAGCGCCTCAGACATCACCCGGGTTCGCAGGCTGTATGACTGCAGCCCAAGTGACCCTGACACCCGTGGGAGAGGTGAGGGGCCGGCGAAGGAGGTGGGGTGAGGCTGCAGGAAGGAGGGGCAAGGTCCCTGGGCACTCGGCTGGCTAAAAGAAGCGTTGGAGAAAAGTTCACGTGGCCTATGATTACAGCTTCTTAGCAAACACAGAAGAGGTCATTTTCTTAACCTAGGAAGTGGACAACTGCCAAAACCCAGGGCAAACATTTTTAAAGGGGAAATATTAAAACTAGGAGGAAGATGAGTTTTCCTATTGTCCGCATAAAACCCAGGGGAGATTCTGACCATTGCAGTATGACCAGAAAGAGGAAGTGAAGGCCAGACAGCAAAGGAAGGCTGTCACTCGTCAGAGCCAGTGTGCTGAGAGGGGAGACATCTATAGACAGGCTTCTAGAACTGAGATAACTTTACAAGGTAAAGGTATCAATATATAAGAATCAAAGCCAGGGAGGTAGCTCCGTGGGGTGCTGGCCTTACATGGGCAAAGCCCGGGGTTCAGTCCCCAGCACTGCACACAGCCCCCAAATGAATGAATTGTATTTCTGTGTAGCCTCAGAAAAGATTATAGTAGTTATGATAAAAATAAGATCCCAAGGAAGAAAAGTGACAGAGCTGTATAAAACTTTTCTATGTAAAAAATATATTTATGCTTTGCAAATTCTATATTCATTCCTTTATCCCAAATCAAATTCAAGGGAAACTAAAAACCAAATCCATTTAAAAAATACTGAATAGGGCTGGGTGTGGTGGCACATGCCTGTAAAGCCAGCACTTGAGAGGCTGAGGCAGGATGGTTGCCTTGAGTTTGAGGCCAGCCCAGACTACACAGTGAGTTCAAGGCCAATCTGAACTACATAGTGAGTCCTTGTGTCAAAAAAATATTTAAATATGCATCAGAGTCATTGATAGGAAGACAAAGTATTGAAAGTTGAAATCTTTAGCTCAATTTGGAGATTTTGAGAAATTCCCACTCAATACTCCAATAATGTTGATGGGGAGTGTAGTTCTATTTCTTTTTTTTTTTTTTTTTGGTACCAGGAATCAAGCTCGGGACCCTGTGTTTGCCAGGCAGGCACTTATGCTGCTGAGCTGTATCCCCAGCTCTAAGATAGTATTTTTTTTTTTTTGTAATTCTAAAATTTATATGAAAACCAGGTAATGGCTAAGCACAGGGACTTACCCCGGCACATGGCATCACAGTTTTATAACGTGTCTTTATGTGAGTGTAAGATACACAAACTGTAAATGTGAATACGTCTACAGCATCTATATGGCATCTATATCACGGGTTCACAGATAAGGAAAGGATGGAAAGTTCCACTCCAGAGTGGAAGCTCCGTAATAAGAGGGCATTGCTGGTCCCCCAGAGGGTTCTGAGACAACCCGCTGTCTGCTTGGGGAAGTGAATTAACTCGTGTTATGCATAGATAAAATCCACATGCAGAAAAGACATATGTACACGGAAAAACTTTAAAACATTTAGAAGAAACTACAGCAAGATGTCTTTGTAGCTTTGGAGTAGGGCAGGATTTCTTTAATCAGACAACCATATGCCTGAAACCTTTTTATTTTTGTCTTTTTGAGACAAGGTCTGGCTATAAGTTCAGGCTGGCCTTGAGCTCACTTTGTAGCCCTGGCTGGTCTCGAACTAGCAGCAATCTTCCTGCCCCAGCCTCCCGAGTGCTGGGATTACAGGCGTGAGCCACCACGCCCATTTTACCTAGAAAGACTTTAGTAAGAGAGAAGCAACCAAATAGACAAGCAGGTAGGGTTCTGAGCAGACCTCTCAGAAGAAAGCGAATGTGAGACAAACACCTAAGGCCGGCAGCCTCATTAGTAACTGAGGAAATGCAAGAGACGACCACATACCATTTCCTGTCCCCGGATTGTCAAAAGCTTAAAATCCTGATAGCACTAAGTGCCAGGAAGGGTGTGGAGCAGCAGGTACCATTCACAGCTCACAGGTGGGGGTGTGAGTCGCTGCAACCATTTGAGAAGATGCTTTGACGCACCTAGATTCTGCTTTGTGGTCATCTCACATGTGACGTTCCCTCCCTTCCTCCTCAGTCCCAGCTATTCCCTAATCTTTCTGTCTTTATGGGCATTTCATACAATCTTGTAATATGTAGCTGGCTTTCTTTCTTTCTTTCTTTCTTTCTTTCTTTCTTTCTTTCTTGTTTTTTGTCTCTTTGAGACAGGGTCTCACTATGCTGTTCAGGCTGGCCTTGAGCTCACTTTGTAGCCCAGGCTGGTCTCGAACTCACAATGATCCTCCTGCCTCAGCCTCCCGAGTGCTGGTTTTACAGGCATGAGCCACCACACCCGGCTCAATATGTAGCTTTCAAATAGACTTACTCCAGACTGGCTGTGATGGTGGTCACCTGTAATCCTGGCCGCTAGGAGGCTGAGGCAGGAGGACCGCTGTGAGTTAAGGCAGGCCTGGGCTACATAGCAAGGCCCCGACTCTTTTTTCCCCTGCATACTCGCCCCCTTGTCCCTGTGCGGCTTTCATCAGTTGAACATTCGGGTCTCTTCTACCTTTTGGCTATTATGAATATTACTATTATGAACATAAAAGATTCTGGGTCAACCTGCGTCTTTGCAGTATAAACCTGGGCATGGGATTGTTGGGCCCTGCAGTAACCCCATCTTCACTGCTACTTGGCTGCTAAACCTCTTCCAAGGTAGCTGGCCCGTGCTTTTCTTCCCACCAGCAGGTAGGAAGGGACCGATTTCCTCACGTCCCTGCCCATGCCTATAATCTACCCTTTGAGTATCACTGTCCTTGTGGGTGAGAAAGTGTCTCACTGTCGTGTGATTTGTGTTTTTCTAATAATGACGCTGAATGGGCTGCCTGGCCGCCTGTGTGTCTCTGCAGAAGTGTGTATACGGACTCTGCCTGTGTTTCAGTCGGGTGGTCTTTCCCTTGCTGAGTTGTAAGAATTCTTTACATATCCTTTAGCCATTATATCCTTTGGAAATATTTTCACATTCTATGGATGTTTCTTCCCTTTCGAGATAGTGTTCTTTGAACATGAACACATTTAATTCTGAAGCCCAGACTTTTTATCACTGTACGTTGGGTTCACACCCCTGAGGACCTGCTGGGCCCAGGGCTGTGAAGCTTTATGCCTGGATTCCTCCTGTCGGGTCTCGCATTTAGGTCTGGGAGCCTCTTGGTTAACCTGGGCACGCTCTGGGTGTAGGAGTCTGGTGTCTGTCTTTTACTGTTTGCATGTAGCTCTGTGGTTGTCTCAGATTTCTTTCTTAAAGAGTTTTTTTAAAAATTTTTTTTGAGCTGGCCTTGACGCACTTTGTGGCCCAGGCTGGCCTCGAACTCACGGCATCCTCCTGGCTTAGCCTGCTGAATTTTGGGATTACAGGGGGGTACCATGCCTAGCTTTCCTAAAGACGTTTTTTCTTATATTCACATATCTTACTGTATCAGATATATTTTTTAAAATTAAAGGGATAGGCTGAGCAATGTGGCTCATGCCTCTAATCCCAGCACACAGGAGACTGAGGCAGGAAGACTGCTTCAAGTTGAGGCCATCCTGGGCCACAAAGTGAGCTCAAGGTCAGCCTGAATTGCATAAGGAAAGTCTGTCTCAAAAAGACAGAAAGAAAAAATTAAAGGCGATAATGTGAGAACTTTGCAGTGGATTCTAGAGGTGTGCTTATGGTAAGGAGCAGAAAATAGGGAAGTGGCCGGCAGGGACCTGTCAAGGGAGGGTTCTGCAGACACGGCTGTGTTCAGTGTGGAAAGATGACTGGCTGGGGGGGAGGGAGCGAGGGGGAGACCATTCAGAGTGTTGGGTGCAGGGTGGGGGGTGCCGTCCCTTTGTGGGGCTGAGGTGCTTCCTCAGGAAGGGGCGGGGCGCAGATCTGAATCTGCAGGTGGACCGCGGTGAGTGAGGGGGTCCCCGCAGTGAGTGAGGGGGTCCCCGCAGTGAGTGAGGGGGTCCCCGCAGTGAGTGAGGGGGTCCCCGCAGTGAGTGAGGGGGTCCCGCAGCGATGTGGGAGCAGGTACTAAGCACTGGCCAGAAAGGAGCTGAAACCTGGCCCGGCCCTGCGGCTGGAGGAAGGGTCGTGCCAGGCACCAGGCTGCCCTGTCCTCTGGGACAGGCTGGGGCGGGCAGGGTGGGATTTGTGGAGAGCCGTGCGGGCCCAGGCAGGGAGCTGAGGCCTGGGGGTGAGGGCCCCCGGGAACGGTCCAGGGTGACGTTTCAGATATGGGCAAGACTGGGGCGTCGCTGTGCTGGAGGAAGGTCCTGAAGGTGAGGGCTGTGGACCTGGGTTGACATCAGGAGTCCCGGGCATGGAGGGGAGGTCACAGGAGGCCCGAGCCCCAGGATCTTGGGTGGTGCCCTCCGGGGCCCCGTGTGGCGAGTGGGGTGGCCCTGCTGTCTTGCTCCTGATGGGGCTGCGAGAGTTTGGGTCTGAATGGTTTGGGCAGTGGCTTAGCAGGGACGCAGTGGTTATCACCTGGGAGCTGCGCTCCGTGACCCCTGGAATAAGCCGAAGTCAGCTTGGGCTCCTTGCAGACGCCACACATCTGTCTTCTGCTTCTGGGATCTGACTCCTGTCTTCTGTTCCAGGGTTCCAGGCCCACAGCCGTGGCGGGAGCCCCACGCCTGCATCCAAACCTTACCTGCAAAGACTCCTGGAGGCGCTGCCGGGGGAATCTAGGAGCCCGTCATCCGGTGGCCCCGGGGCTGGCAGCCAGCGTGTTGCTGCAGGACCCGGAGAGAACCCCCAGGGGTGGGAGCTCCCTGTCTGGAGAAAGGTCAGCGCGGAGGCCTTAGGAAGACCACCTCAGACTCTGGATTCCTCCCCAAGGTCAAGGCCTCGAGCGCCAGCCCCCGTCGTGGCTCTGGAGCCGTCCTGGCTGGCCCAAGTGCCCAAGGAACCTCCAGCCCCATTTCCAGAAGCCAGAGAGCCGCTGACACCTGTCCAGGCTGCTGTGGAGAGCCCAGGTCTACCAGGAGGCTGGGAACCTGGCAGTCGCTTCCGGCGGATGCCTGCAGCTTGAGTTGGTGGCTTCTGTCCCAAAGACAGAGCATGTTCTGTCCAGAGCAGCTGGGTCATCTGACCTTGGCCCCCCTGGGCAGCACCCCTGTCTGTTAGCCCCAACCTGGCCAGTCTCTTTCAGTGGCCTGGGCTGTCCCCTGTGGCTCTTCCCCAAGGGCTCCTAGGGACAGAGAGGCCCTCTGGGTCTGTTGGGAAGGCAGGCCTGGTCTACTTTTTTTTTTTTTTTTGGTCCAGCCTTTGAGGCAAGAACCCAAGACCCCGAATAGAGGACTCGAAGTTCTCTCCAGCTCCAGTCCCTGTTTCCAGAAGCCCAGGCCTGAAGGGAAATGACAGGGGTCACCCCACTTGGCCTCCCCTTCCCAAGCCCCCCGCTGACCCTGCGTGGTTCCAGGAGCAAAGCCACACTCTGGGTGTACCCCATTCCCCAGGGATACCATGCTGAGGACCTGCAGATTGGGGGGGGGGGAGGGAGCCTGGGGCTTCAGCTGTTGGGGGGAGCAGAAATAAAGCTGGGTGCATGCTGTGTGTGCTGTGCTGAGCTGATACGCACACAGGTGAGCCCTGCTGGTGGCCCCCGGGCTTGCGCCCTCTTCCCAGGGGACAGACAGACTTTGGGAGGCAAGTGGGATCTGCTTGAGGGACCACAGCTAGGGAGCAGGGCTGGGAACCAAGGTTGGTCCTGAAGTTCCAGTGACTGTGTGGCTTTTGCCAGTTCCTGCGGGGGGTCACATGTGTCACTGCATCCCTTCCCACTGAGAAAAGACAAAAGAAGACAGAGACCTAGGTCTGGCTTTGGGGGACCCCAGGAGGCTGTGGTGCCTTCTAGGGGGTATGGAGAGGGTAGAAGGATCAGGTACAGGGCACGGAAGGGGGCATTGGTGGCCCTAGGAGTGGGAGGCAGGCACTGGGCAGGAGGGGTTGCTGGGGGAGTGGAGTCCTGGGTGAGGTGGCCAGGGCTGGACTGCAGGGGAGGACTTGTCCTTGGAATCCATGCACTGGGCACAGAGGTAGGGCTAAGGGCGGTGGTCCTGCCTGGTCTCTTCCAGATGACCAGGAGAGTCACAGCATGGGGGCTGGAGGGGGCTGGGAGGGAGGGACGTGTGCTAGGAAATCGGGAGACTTGTGTGGTAGTGAATTTAAAGCGTGTGTGTGTGTGTGTGTGTGTGTGTGTGTAGCGGGATTCAGGTTTGGTGGGGCTGGGGGCACTGTGTGACATGAAGGGGATGACTGGGTGGGGAGGGGGAGGCTCCAGGGACTTCAGGGTGTGCAGCCCATGGGAATCAGTCTTGGGGTGCCCCCCCCCCCGGCAGGGAGCTCCCCCGCCCCAGGATGCCTCTGCCACCACCTTACCCTGAGGCCTGGGGAAGGAGGACCCAGGGCTTTTGGCTAAGTTGACACATTTCCTGTTAGGTTCTCACAGCCAGGTTGGGGACCACAGGTGATGGCGCTGCTTATGCACCAGGTCACCTTTCCCCTGTGACCCCTCTTTCCAAGGACACTTGGGCACTGCCTAATGGGGCTTGGTTGTGAGTCACACACATGGAGGAACAGAGCCCTGGGCCGGGGCCAGGAGCTGCTCCGCTGTCCTCACTGTTCAACAACCTCAGGGGCAGGGGTTTCTCAGAAGGAGGGGGACAGCACAGTGAGCCCTTTGCACCCCAACTAGGCACAGTGTGCTGAGTAGGAAGTGGGGTGTGTAGTTGGTATCAGGGTCCTTAGGAAAGAGGACTTTCCTGGGGCTTGGGATTTAGCTCAGTGGCACAAGCACCTGCTTGGCATGTGCGAGTTCGATTCCCAGTACAAGAAAAAAAGCCCTTCCTTTGCCTGGGACAGGGACAGGTGGTGACCTTAAGGAACAGGTTCCACCCGCCCTCAGAAGGCAGGGTGAAGAGGGGTCTGGCAGGATAAAGAGGGTGCCCACTGCATGGATTCCAAGGACAAGTCCTCCCCTGCAGTCCAGCCCTGGCCACCTCACCCAGGACTCCGCTCCCCCAGCAACCCCTCCTGCCCAGTGCCTGCCTCCCACTCCTGGGGCCACCGCTGCCCCCTTCCGTGCCCAAGAAAGAGCATGTGCAGGTGGTTGAGTGGGGCAGGGAAAGAGGGGTGGTCCTGGCCAAATGCTCCTGTGTGGGTGACAGTGGGGAGCCCCGAAGCCTCGCCGCTGTGGGCAGCCAAAGTCTGCAGGTGTGTGCGGGTAGGGGGCGCTGCGGACAGCGGGGTGGGGGGAGGGATCATTTGCGCAACTGTGCCACCACGGTGGAGAGCAGGCAGCACCCCACGGCACTCAGGGCGGGTCTGGGAGGAGGCGGCCTGAGCGGCTGCAGAAGAAATTACAGAGCTGGGGCAGGTGTGTCTCCCGGTCTGCAGCCTGTACAATGGCCGCCTGGGCTCGTGGCCGACTGGCCGGTAGAGGGCGCCCAGCACCGCCTGGTGCTCCGTGGGCCTGGGGATGCTCCCTGGGGAAGGCGGGGGGGGGCGCATTCCTCCTGGGGGCTTAGGGGTGGGGAGGGCAGCGGTGGGCAGCCCCCTGCAGCATGGAAGGGGACGGGCACTGTAAGAAAGATGGGTCAGAGGACAAGCCCGCGGCCGCTGGTCACAGTGTCTGAGGCAACCCTCCCTGGGCTCAGCCTGAGGGTGGAGGTGGTGGCAAGGCTGCCCTTCCTCTGCTTTCCTCTCTACCTCCGGGGTGTGAGACTGCAGGCCCCAGGCAAGGGGGTGACGGCCACATGAAGGAACATGCCTAAGTGGCCACTTCCCAGGCCACGGCCAGCCCTGGGTCCTTCCCTCTCAGACTGAGGACTCAACATCGCTGGCCACCATGGATGGGCTCAAGCCCTGCCCACTCCAGCGCGTGGGAAGGACACATCCTTAAAACCTGTCTCTGGAGGGGCTTTCTCTGGCCGAGGGCTGGGGAGAGGACACGCTAGGAAAGCTGGCTGGCCTCTATGAACCTGGCCCGGGCAGCATCCACCCTATCTGGCTGTGAGAGTCGGGAGCGGACAGCAAGAGGATGGAGGACGAACCTGCCCGCGGGACCCCACGTGGCTGGGTGGTGCTCTGGGGCCTGGCCTATCTGGGCCTGGCGGGGTAAGATGAGTCTGTGAGTGCGCGTGCCCTGCTCCCAAGGAGGCTTCCAGGCTGGCGCAAGGTGGGGGCCCCAGGGGAGAGCCCGGGTTCAGGGAGGGGTGGATGCTTATTTACCCAGGGCACGGCCTGCAGCATGGGGCCTGTGAGCACGAGGCGGCTCTCTGCTGCGCTAGGTCTCCCTGATGGCTGCCCTGGTTGGCGCCAGTGACTATAGCGGCGAGGGGAGGGTCCTGGAGCGAGAGCCGCCTCCCAGCAGCTCTCGGAGAAACTTCTTACCCCAGTCCTCTTTCCACGGCCACTCCACTGTGGGCGGAGGGCACAGGGGATCACCCCGCCACCCGCTGCGGTCCCCAAACCCACCAGTGCTCCGGGCCTTGCGCAGAAAGCCTACCCCGCCCCGCCCTCCTCCCATTGGCCAAGAGACTGGCACCCGCCACGCCCCCTTTCGGACCTGGGACGGAGTCGCGGGTGCTGATTCCAGTCCAAACCAGTTTCCCCTTTACCTCCGCATTAGTCTTTCACGGGGAAAGTGAGGCTGCAACAGGAAGGCCGCAGTCACAAGTCCCAGGCCCAGCAGTCACTGGCGTTGGTGGGACGCGGGCTCCTGGTTGTCGCGGACTGTCCGGACCCGCGTTCGGCGGCAGAGGGCGCTCGCATCCCGGAGTCGCGCGCCCCCTCGGGTTCCGCAGGTCCCGCGGAGTCGAGGCTGGGTGGGGACAGCAGGGGCCAAGGGTTCGGGAGCGTCTCCCCGCGGCCCCACCCACCCGATGAGTGTCTCACTGCTGGGGTGCTGCCCGGGGGTGTGGCTTATTATGCTTCAGTCCCTCTCTTTGGGGCTTCAGGGCGGCAGGAGGGGAGAGCAGCTCGCTCCCACCGCCCTGCACCCGGTGTCACAGCCCACAGGAAAGTGGCCCCTTCTCGGTGCCCACGGACGCATCGCTCCGCGACTCTGCCTTCGGCGCGCACCGACCCTTCCTATTCTGCCTGTGTCCTTTCCAGAGCGCCCCCCACCCAGGACCCCAGACGCTGAGCTCCTCTGGCCTTGCGGGGCGTGGGGTGGAAGGGAAGGGGGTGGGGGCGCAGGGCGCAGGCTGGGGCGCGCAGAGGCTGCAGGCTGCACCGCCCGCCCCCGGCCGCCTCCGGCTCCGCCTCCTCGCGCGCTCCCCGCCCCACTCCCCTGCAGGCGCGGCTACGGGCGGGCGGGCGAAAGCCGGCGAGGGAGCCAGCGCCTCGGCTTGCGCCTCCTCGGGACCCGCGGCGCCGCACCTCCGAGGGCCCGCCCGGCCGGCTCCCAGCCGTGCGCGCTGCCGCCGTGTGGTGCGACGCCGCCGGCAGCCGCTTTCCTCGGGTCCCGGGCCGGATCCGGACGGTAGAGAGACAACTTGGAAAACTTGTCTGAGGCGGACGCCAGGAACGCTGGGCGCCTGTGGAAGAGGATGTAGGAGGGCGGTGGCCGGCCCCAGGTGTCCCCGGACCTCCTAGGCCCCGTTGGGCTAGGCCATGGGGCTCCAGCGCCTGCAGCGCCGCCCCGGGGCGGCACCCTAGTGTAGCCGAGCCGGGCGGTGCGCCATCCCGCGGTGCGCGCTTGGCGAGCCGCGCGCTGTCTCTGGCCCCCGTCATGGACCACCAGGAGCCCTACTCCGTGCAGGCCACCGCTGCCATCGCGGCGGTCATCACCTTCCTCATCCTCTTCACCATCTTCGGCAACGCGCTGGTCATCCTGGCTGTGCTGACCAGCCGCTCCCTGCGCGCGCCGCAGAACCTGTTCCTGGTGTCGCTGGCCGCCGCTGACATCTTGGTGGCCACGCTCATTATCCCCTTCTCGCTAGCCAACGAGCTGCTGGGTTACTGGTACTTCTGGCGCACGTGGTGCGAGGTGTACCTCGCGCTAGACGTGCTCTTCTGTACCTCGTCTATCGTGCACCTGTGCGCCATCAGCCTGGACCGCTACTGGGCCGTGAGCCGCGCGCTGGAGTACAACTCCAAGCGCACCCCGCGCCGCATCAAGGGCATCATCCTCACCGTGTGGCTCATAGCTGCCGTCATCTCGCTGCCGCCCCTCGTCTACAAGGGCGACCAGGGCCCCCAGCCCCGCGGGCTACCCCAATGCAAGATCAACCAAGAGGCGTGGTACATCTTGGCCTCCAGCATCGGATCTTTCTTTGCTCCCTGCCTCATCATGATCCTGGTTTACCTGCGCATTTACCTGATTGCCAAGCGCAGCCACCGCAGAGGTCCCAGGGCCAAGGGTGGCCCTGGGGAGGGGGAGTCAAAGCAGTCTCGTCCTGGCCCTGAGGGGGCTCCAGCCTCTGCCAAGGTGCCAACCCTGGCCTCGCCTCTGTCTTCTACTGGAGAGGCCAATGGACGCCCCAGGTCCACTGGGGAGAAGGAGGCGGAGGAGACCTCTGAAGACCCTGGAGCCAGGACTCTGCCACCCAGCTGGGCTGCACTGCCCACCTCGGGTCAGGGCCAGAAGAAGGCTGTGGTCGTGGCACCTGCAGAGGAAGCCGAGGGGGAAGAGGAGGAGGAGGAAGAGGAGGAGGAGGAGGAAGAGGACGGGGAAGAGCGCGAGCCTCAGGCAGCGCCAGTCTCTCCTGCCTCGGTGTGCAGCCCACCCCTGCAGCAGCCACAGCGGTCCCGGGTGCTCGCCACCCTGCGTGGCCAGGTGCTGCTGGGCAGGGGCGTGGGTGCTGTAGGCGGGCAGTGGTGGCGTCGGCGGACCCAGATGACCCGGGAGAAGCGGTTCACCTTCGTGCTGGCTGTGGTCATCGGTGTCTTTGTGCTGTGCTGGTTCCCCTTCTTCTTCACCTATAGCCTGGGTGCCATCTGTCCCCAGCACTGCAAGGTGCCCCATGGCCTCTTCCAGTTCTTCTTCTGGATCGGCTACTGCAACAGCTCCTTGAACCCCGTCATCTACACCATCTTCAACCAGGACTTCCGCCGCGCCTTCCGAAGGATCCTGTGCCGCCAGTGGACCCAGACAGCCTGGTGAGCCCGCCCGCCCACTGCCCGAGTGGGGTACACGCCAGGCCACCCTGTTTCCTACTCTGCTTTGTGTGGCTGTCTCCCTGGGAGCTTTCTGGACCCTGCCCAGTTCCTGCAGGCCTCAGCCTGGGAGCTGCTGGGAGGAGTGGTGGCAGAGGTGCCCTTCCCAGGGGTCCATGGATACCTCCCTTTGCTGGCTCTGTGCTGGGGGACCTCTTCTGCACCCTCTTCCGGAGCACAGGCAGCTTGGGCTGTGCTGGAAGAACTTGGGCCTTCCCGAATGTTCCCTAGTAGGGCGCCTCCCTTCAGTCCCCCATGGGCCTATGGGCGGGCTTCCATTTCTTGAGGACCCTGTGTGCCTTGACAGGTCACTTGCTTGTGGTGTTTTTATTTCTTTATATCTCCCCCCATCCCAAGAGCTGGATGCTAGTGTCCCCACTTCCCAGGAGGGCCTGCTGCTGCTGAGGAGGAGGAAGAATGAAGACCGTTCACCCCCGCTGGGCACCGTGGGCCCCTCTGGGTGCCAGGAAGGGCCTGGCTCTGGACCCTTCTGTCTTCCTTCTGCTCTGGGATCTGGGGCTTCTTTAAAGGACAGGATCGTGGATCAGTTTTCTCACTGGCCCCCTCTGGGGTGGACATGTGGATGCCTCGATAGAAGCTCCCCAATTGCTGGCATTCACCCCCCGAAAAAATCAGGGCGACAATAGCTCACCGCCTACTTGCCACAGGGAGATGAAAGGCTTTGCAGAAAGCTATGTGCTCCATGGGGGAACGCACCGGAGAACCAGCAGATGTGATTACCCGGTGATATAAAAATCCCTTTTTCTGCGTGTTTACCTCCACCCGCCTTCCTGGAGACTCTTGTTCTGTTTCTGGGGTGTGTGCATTCCTGCCCCAGCTTGGAAGTGGAGAATGACACACAGAATCACTATTTCGAGTTACAGAAATTCTTCCAGGATGTATTCTTGTGCCCACAAAGGTTTGGGTTATTGTGTTGTGTGACAGCTTCTTGACGTGTCACCTGTGGCACCAGGAGGGTTTTTGGTGGCTTTGGCTCCCACCGCAATGGGGGATGTGTCTTTTGTGGGTAAATTGTTTCCCCGAGACAGCTCAAAATCACGACACATGGAAGCTATCTGTACTGAGGGCCCAGGAGGGTGGCAGTGGGCAGAGTCCCCTGGCGGGGTGCTAGGGCTGCTGCAGGCAAGCAAGGCCCCACAGACTCCCTGAGAGCCACCGTTCAGTGCCCTGGGAAGGCCTCTGGGCCAGCAGGGCCCTTGTGCAGCATAATTGGTCCTAACTGTGGGTCCTGTGCTGATGCTTCGAGCTCCGCCCACCATGTGCGCCATCACGAAGGGCCTCAGCTTCCTGGTTCTCTCTCTGCCCCCAAACCTCATGCCTGGAACAATCGGACATCTGCAGAGGACATTGCCCGGCTGTCCCCATGGCCAGCGGGCCTCCTGGCATGGATGGCAGGGGTGGGCTGAGCGGCAGAGGCGCTTGGTGCTCTGATGGGCCTGCCAGACGGGGAAGGATGCTGGGTGGAGACGATGGTGGGGGACTAGAGCCACCCCCTGGGGAACAAGGCTGTCCTGCCTGTCTTCCTCTGGTTGCAGTTGTGAGCAAGGACATTGTCCTTTGCTGTGGTGGGGAGGCCGGGCCCAGGGGACCAACTGATTGCTGACCATCTGCTGGCTAGTCACGTGTGTCCCATGGGCCCCTTGGTAGTGTGGCTTGTAACATGCAAGTGTTTTTTTTTTTAAAAGTTGGAGCTATTTTATCAATAAAGGATATTTTGTAATAAGCAAGCAGTGTTCTCAGTGCCCAGGGCTGCTGGAGTAGGTGTCCCTCAGCTACCTTGCTGCACGCTGGGGTGTTGGCCCCAGGGCTGGGGTTCCTTCCAGGGCCAGCTGTCCTCTGCCCCCAGCACCCTCGGTCATCATCACAAGCCAGTGCTGGCAAGGGAGGCCAGAGAAGCCCAGTCCCTGCTGCCTGGGATGGGGAGGGAGAGGCTTCCCAGAGAGGCTTCTCAGGGAGCAGGTGGCATACAGTCTGGGGTGCAGGGCTACCCTGCTATTCCCACATTGGCCCAGAACCTATATTTTTCCATCTTCGTGTTTCCTGGGTCCATATTTCTGTTAGGCATAACCAGCTGAGACCCCAGTATGCCCACTACCACGGGGTGGACATGGGCTTTACTGACGACAAAAAAAAGGACTATTTGAAAGCCCATTTTGAATACTGTCTCATTTAATTATCATACCCTTGGATTTTGCAAAAGAAGAAACAGTCAAGATCACCCAGTTCGATCCAGGGACCATAAAACTACAATGTGGGTGCAGGGGAGTTATGGTTCGCTCTCTGAGTTAACTCCCAGTCATGGTGCTTGCCCTCTGGAAGTCCCAAGACTGTATCTGGGTGGATTCAATAGGCAGCTGTGCTGTGGTTGATTGCTCATACCTGTCACTGCTACAGAATATATACGTGAGGGTGTGTGTACTCAGGCTTCCCATTCCTGACAGTTCAGTTCAGTCCCTGAATTTTATTGAGAAAAAGACTGAGCCCCAGACGCAGTTGATAGGTTGCTTCATGTGGCCTCACACAGATATCTAGCAGCAGAGCTGCCTCTATAACTCAGGTTGTCCAACATCTGGTACCTTCTTAGGAAGCATTTGCGCTACCTTCAGACTCAAGGAAGAATAGGCCCATTTCTAAGATACATCTGCTGCCACCTGCTGGGTGCCAGACATGGAGTAAGCTTGTCATCTTCCTTCTTCCAGTGCTGGGAACCGTGGTACCCAGGCCTAAGGGCTAGGCAAGCGCTCTACCACTGAGCCAGGCGCATCCCATTAGGCTTGCCTTCCCCTCACTGCCTTCTTCATTTCTGCCTTGTTCATGAGGAAGCTGAGGGGCAGAGGACAGAAGTGAGCAGGGGGCTGGCAGCAGCCACATGGAGGTGTGCAGTCTCTTTGGGAGACCCCGTTCTTGTGACACCCCTGGCTGCAGGGTGGGCCCCAACCCAGAAGACAGTTAAAGAGGTGGAAGTGGGTGACCCTGCCTGCTGCCACTGCTCTGGGGCAACTTGGGGCCTTCGTTTGCTGAGAACATCTTGGGGAGCCTTCAGCACCACCCCTACCTTAGGACAGCTGCTGAGAAATTGGGGCCACTGAGAATTCTTCTGTGGAGCATTGTGGTGACAACACTTCTGATTATCCCCTCAGAAGGTTCTGGCTGGGGGCAGGGTGCGTGGTGCACTCTGGGAGGCTGAGGCAGGACAATTGCCGCGAGTTCAAGGTCAGCCTGGGTTACACAGCAAGACTGTCTCACAAAACAAAACACAAAGATTCCATTGGCTGCGGAGCCAGAGCTAGGCGGCTTGGGGGTTAACCAGGCCCTTGCCCTCTCCACATCCTGTGTCATTACTAGTGAGTATGCATGGCTGTGGGGTGCTGGGCAGGGCATGTGGAGCCCACCCCATGGGCTTGCTGAGTCTGCCAGGAGGAATCCGCCCTGCTGGGTTGGTACCCAGCAACCTTTGGCTTCTCTGCTGTGCTGGGCATTCTTCTCACAGGCCAAGGGGCTGTGTGTCCACCAATGGAAGTCTCAGGGAGGAGAGGGAGCCCTGGGCTTATGTCCTGCCCCTGACACGTTTCTTGGGCTGCCCTCGGCAAGGCGGGGTTCCTCGCTGGGCCTCAGTGTCCTTGCCTCCATGCCCTGCCCCCCGTCCTCATCACGGGGCTCCCCGGGAAGTCTGGACACAGAGCTCCTGGCATTAATCACGCATTCCAGGCTCGGGCTCATGGCAGAATGGGGCTGTGTTTTTCTCACCTTTGTCCCTCAGTGCTGGACGGGGCATCGAGTCTGGAGTGCCAGGCCCACCTGCCTCCTGGGGTGCAGTTGTGTGGTGATGAGAATTAGGGTTGGACTGATCTCTTAGGGCCTCATCTGAGATCCGGGCCATTATTACCTAAGCTTTACAGAAGGGACACTGAGGCAGAGGGTAGAGGTCATCCAGAGTCAGGACAGGAACCCACCCCTTCCAGTCTCAGCATCCCAGCTGGTCCTGGCCTCAGCCTCCTCGACAGCCCTGCCCAGCTCGCCTGGTGCCAGCCACAGGGTCTTCCCAGCAGGCAGGGTCCCCGAGTGGCTCTGCAGTGGGCCCTGCCTGCTGGCACCGTTAGAACAAGAGCCCAGGCACAGTGGGGTGGAATGGAGCTGTCACCCTCTTGGCACTGCTCACCCTCAGCAGGGGGGCGGGCGCTACCATCTAAAATTAGATCCTGGGATTCTTCGCTCTGCATCCGTCCTGTCTTCCAGCCGCAGCGCGGGAAGGCTGTGGTCAGGAGGCAGCCTGGGCCGGGGCCTGGATGTCCGGTCTCACCCTCCCTGTTTGTGGGAGGGTGATCTCCTCACACCCGGGCTGGCCCAGGGCCAAAGGCTCTGCCCTTGGTTTGGCCTTGCGGCGTCTATTGATTAGCAGTGATTCCAAAGCGAGAGGACCGAGAGGCCAACTGTGTCCCATGGGGCTCCAGCTCCCTCCGCTCCATCTCTTTTCCTGGCCCTTCCCACTTCCGGGGCCTGGGTGACTGCTCCCCCTCCTTGAAGCCTCCCACTTCCTCCTCCTGTGGACCCTCTGGCTTCGGTCCCACCCTGAGGGTGGGGGACACCATCCTGGTTCTTCCTGGGTCCTGCAGGCTCCATGGGTCAGGGGCAGCTTAGAGGGGACAGGAACAGAGTGGAGACCAAAAAAGAGCCGGGAAGTCCGGGCTATTTCTGTCCCTACTGGGGCCCGCTGGGGCCCCTGGCTCTAAGCTGGGTAGCGGAGGAGGTGCTGGCCAGCCCAGGTGTGAGGGTCCCGACTGTCCATTTCCCTGTGTCAGGGGAATGGGCCCCTTTGGAGCTGAGTCGGGGGAGGTCTCCAATCTGGGCAGCCCAGGCTCCCATAGAATGATCTCCCCGTCATTTCCTGGTTCCCATGGGGACCTGGGCCATTTCAAGAGAGAAAGGGCTGGGTCATGGTGGAGGGGGGCCCAGGTGTCCCTGTGTCACTTTCCCACCCAGCCCAGCTGCAGCTGTGAGGGAGGGAGCGTGAGAGGCAGCCTGGCCTGCAGCTTGGATTCCCTGGGCACTGAGGGGGAGGGGAGGCAAGGGTTAAGCCTCCCAGGGCAGGAGGGGAGGAGAAGGAGGAGAAGGAGGTGGAGGAGGAGGAAGAGGAGGTGGAGGAGGAGGAAGAGGAGGAGGAGGAGGAGGAAGAGGAGGAGGAGGAAGAGGAGGAGGAGGAGAAGGAGGCAGGGGAGGCAGCCACTCTGCAGTCTGGGCCATTCTTGTCAGGTACCTCCTGGACACAGCTGTGCTGAGCAGACTGTGCACCCCCCCTCCACTGGCCTGGGCCCGCGAGTCAGGGAGCACCCCACTAGCAGCTTGGGGAGGAGGATTCCTCAGCTTTTAGGAGCTCCGGCAGTGATTCTAGCAGGGCCTCCAACTACTGGGTGACCTGGAACAGCCTTTCCCTCTCTGGGCTCGGCTTTCTTGTTGGTGAAGGAATGGGACTGGAACAGGTGTTCATGATGTCCTGGGCCACCAGACAGGCTGAGAGCAGAGGGGAAACTGAGGTCTCCTGCTCCGCACTTCCTGTCTTTTTCTGCTCTTTGGATTTTCTGGGAGCAGCGCACCCTCCTGACCCATTAGGTTCCCTCCTCTGCCCTACTGCCTGCACCCACCCAGCCTCCACCCCATCCCACTCCAGACTCAGTGACACCCCCTGGTCACCTCCAGTCCTTTCACCAGGGCAGGCGGGACAGGCGGCGGCACCTGCCTGGGCTCCACATTGTATCCAAAGTGTGGCTGGGAAGGAGGGAGAGACTATCTAGGTTGGCAAACAGGGGCTTTGGCCCCTGGGCAAACTGTTGTTTCCACAGTCACAGCTTGGGGTGACATGGGGAAGATGTCACTTCAAACAATAGACCAGCGCCCCGCAGCCTGGTGCCAGAGGGAACCCGGCAGGGCCTCTACTGTGAGGATGACCCAAGAGCAGGGGCTTGGTTGCCTCTCCCCCATGGCAGGGCCTGGCACAGAGCAGGTGCCCAGGCCGTAGTTCCTGGACCAGTGAGTTTTCCAGCAAACTAGGACCATCTTGGCACTTGTCATCCGAGGCTGGTGACCCTGGGCTCTGGGGACGTCTCCAATTCAGGGTTTTCATTTTCTGTTTTGTTTTGTTTTCTCTGTAGTTTCCTAGGGAAATTCTGCTAGGAGAGTCTGTTCTGCTTTTGGCTGAGCTGGAAGCAGGAGGACTGTTCCTACAGAGCGAGGTAAAGCATACCAGGGCACTGCAGGGGTGGTGGCAGGGACTGGCCCTGGGGTGTGGAGATGTAAATGGGGCCAGAGCGGGAGGGATGGAGAGGGCCGGGCAGGGGTCGGAATCCTGGCTCTGTTGCTTACTGGCTGTGTGGTCTGAGGCAAACTGCTAAACCTCTCTGAGCCTCAATTCCTCACCTTTACAAAGGGATAACATTGGTTGCTTTAAACCTGGAGAGGTGTGGAGAGGTAAAATTCCTCACAGAGTGTCAGTATGTAGATTAGGATGTAGCCACTGCCGTAATCTGCCACTTCAGGTCCTCTCCAAGATGAGCTGGTAGAACCTCATGCCCTGGGTTCCTTGACTCACTGCTCAGGGACACCTGGGAAGGTGGGTAGACTCTGTACCCTGAAGCTAGCTGCACCCGTGCTGCTCTACCTTCCCTCCCTCTCCCTCACTTCATGCTTCTGTGGACTCCCAAGTCCCTGCCACAGGTAGCTCCAGCAGTTTCTCTGTGTCCAACTGGGATGAGGAAGGTCTCAGGTGACTGTGTCAAATATACCACATCTGTGCCTGTACTCTTTATGCTCTGCCCATGACAGACATCAGCAATGGATTCCAGAACTCCAGGAGCACAGACAGGGACTCAGGGAGCACTAGGCAGGCTTTGGTTACCAATATGAAAGTTCTGCAGAATCCCAGCCCTGTCCTCAGCAGATGTGGGGGAAATAGCTGCTCATCCTGTGTGAGCAAAGCCAACAGAGTAGGGGGGGTCCCCCAGGAGTGCTTTGGGGTCCTTGAGAATTCTGTACTGGAAGGAGCTTCCCAGAGATTGGAGTGGTCAGCCCATTGGCACAGGACTGAGGGCTTCTGGGGCTGGCACACTGTACTTGGCCAGAGTGGGTAGGAAGGTGGGAACACCTTGGGAGCCCCACTGTGTCAGAAGTGTAGAAGGCAAGGATGGTTTGAGAGTCTTCTGTCCCATTTGACGGGTCCCTGTCCTGCTCTTGGGCTGTTCCCAGACAGATGCCACTGTTCCCTGGGTTTCCAGAGTGGAATCTGAGTCCCAGACTCTCCCGGTGCTCCACAGCCACAGGAATCCTGCTCTTCCCGGGTCTGCACTGAAGTGCTTCAAGTTACTTAACAGGAGTTGCTCACTGATCCCTAGGATCTTGCATGACATCGGCCTGTAACTGGTGACACAGTACAGGCTTCCCCCAACCCCATCTCTCACAGGTGCCAAAATATCCCAGGAAGTGTGACGAGGTAGAGAAAACCGTATTTATGAGCACTCCTCCCGGGAGGGAAGAGTTGGGGTCTCCAGGACAGACTCGAGCAAGGACAGATGGCGCATGTGTGCTGAGCTGCCCGTGAGGAGGGCGAGCAGCTGGGTCCCAGCACGACACAGCCTCGGTGGGACTGCGAGGGCCGTGCAGTGCTGAGGCTGGAGGGGCAGGGCCTCCTGGGACCCTGCAGTGGGCAGGCGCCCTGCTGGCTACAGCCACAGCTGGGTGGCTGGTCCACAAGAAGCCATGCGAAAGGCCCTGTGTGGGTCCTACTAGGACTCCTGGGTCCCTTCCTGCCCTGTCTCCAGTGCGCAGAAGAGAAGCCACAGCAACTGGCACCCTGGCAGTGAGGGGAGAGGCCACCAGCTCCTAGGTTATGGAGAGGCCCTACAGAGGCTCCTGGGGAAGGAGGAAGGGCGGGGTGGGGGTCTTGAGGGTTCCAGGTGGCCTCTGGGCCCCAGATTGTCCCTCTGGGAAAGGGGACAGTGGGGAATGAAGCCCAGCGCCCACAGCCCGGCTACAAGAGGCGGCTGACTAAAAATAAGCTGGGATGTCAGGATCTCTGGTCTCCAGGAAGCAGGGAAGAATGATGCGTGCTGGGAGCCGCCCGCCTGCCACGAGTGGAGGGAGGGGAGGGGACAGAGTCCCCGCTCCAGGCTGAAGGCTGAAGGCGGCCAGCAGGCTTGTGTGTTTACTGCTCCTCTGGGCCTGACATCTCTCAGGCTGCTGCTCTCAGAAGCACTTGGCCGCCTGGGCGGGCTACGTCCTCAGAGCCTCCCATCAGGCCTGGTCCCGGGCGGGGTCCCCTTAAAATCTGGTCAGTGGAGAGCAGGAGATGGAAACTCTGGGTAAAGGTGAAAAGAACCAGGTTTCAAAGACCCCTTTAGAGGACAAGAAAACCTGCTGAGTCTGATGTCATTTCAGGCCCTTCTGTTCCTTCTGAAGATACGGAAAGCAGGTCCAGGCCCAGGCCCACAGCCCGAGCCCTCCGGAGCCCAGGCCTTGCATGGCCCATTACCCAGGGCCTCGGCCCAGATTCTCCAGGCTTCCTGCGCGCCTTCCTGACTCACTCACTCTCTGCCTCTGAGTCCCCAGCCAGGTGGATGGCTGAGGAGCTGGCCCTCGACCCAGCTGCAGAGCATAGCAGACAATGGGACTCCCTCCGCCCCTCTTCTTCTGACTCTGCCTAGGGACCCAGAAAGTGCCTGCTGCCCTCTCTCTGCCAGCTCCCCCGGGCCCAGCAAGTCCACCTCTGACCCGTGTTTCTCTGCCCCTCTGCCCTCCTTCCTGTCCTCTCTCAGTTCTGGTTGTCCCAGGTCATGGCCCACTGGCTGCCCTGGGACCTTGGCAAAGCCACCAGGGCAGCACTGTCCCCTGGGATGCTCTGTGACCTGTAACTCTGATGCCTGGGACAGCTCATGGATGAGCACCCTGGGGTGGGCCAGGCCTTCCACGCTCCCACAGATACAGGATAGGTGGTGTCCAGGGGATACACGAGAGATGCCAGGGCTGGTGGCAGCTTGTGAGTAGGGGCAAGGGAGCACCCTGCATGACCACCCTGCATGTACAAGCCCTGACTTCTGTTTCTCCTCTTCTCTTCCTGCTTTACTTTTGTTTTGTTGTTTGTTTTTGATCAGGTCTTGCTATGTAGTCCTTGAATTCCTAGTGATCCTCCTGCCTCAGCCTCCTAAGTGCTGAGATGACAAGCCTGTGCCACCATGCCTGGCAGAAACATGTTTTGTTTTGTTTTCTTGCAGTGCTGGGGATTGAAACCAGGGCCTCATGCATGCTAGGCAAGCTTTCTACCATTGAGCTACATCCCCAGCCCCCTCATCCTGTTTTATAATCTTTTGCTGGGGAATGTTCTGGAAGACTAACTCAGCCCTGCCTCACCAACTACAGCTCCTCACACCACCCAAGCTCACACACTCCTCTCCTCGCCTAGCTGGACCTCTCCAGGTCCTGGGGTTATTCAAGGAGCTGCAGGTCTGGGGCCTCCCTGGAAGAAGCTCCCTGGAATGTGCCTGAGGGTGTCACCCCGAGGCCAGCCAGGCAGCACCGGGCCTTTGGCTTGTGAAAGGCCAGCACCTCAGCCTCCCAGAGCTGGACCCATTAACAAACACGGCCAAGCAGGCCCTGGCTGTCCCCACCCTGCCCTGCCCAGCCGGCCACTCCTCCCTGCCCTTGTGTTCTCTGGAGCCGGGATGTCTCCCACCGCCCGCCTGGCTGTCCTGGGGCTGGCATTCCTCCAGGAGCCATGTGGGGTGAGGCCAATGGCCCAGGGGCTGGGGGCAGAAAGAAAGGACATCTGTGGTCACTATAGGCCCGAGCTTGGGCTCCCCCAGGCTGCAGAGGGCTGCAGGAGCTTGGGCTTCTGAGGTTCCCCAGCCCCAGAAGACCCTGACAAAGAGCCCAGGCCCCACATTTACGCTGCAGACAAGCTGCCCGATTCCCCGAATCCAGATTCCCCAAGTCCCAGGCACAGCCAATGACTCGCAGGGGAAGGATGATCTTGAGGGAGGAGATGTCTGCAGAGACTGAGTGCACAGAACATTTTGTCTCCCCTTTTCTTGTCACCCACCCAGGCTGGCCCTTCCTGGCAGGTACAGGAGGGCAACAGGACAGTCCTGTCTCAGGAGCAGCCTGGGCCCAGGGAACCACAGAGCCACCTTCGGACCCTGGCTGCTTTGCTGCGTGACCAGAGAAGTCTCTCAGCTTCTGACTCCTCTTTCAAAAGAGGTCACTGCTGTGTGTCACTTGGGGGGTCATGGGGCTCATCACAGGGACAGTGGGTTTGCCATCAGCACTAGGCAGGACGGGCAGGGGGGCCAGAGTCTGTAGATGCATCCGTGGCCCAAAGGGTCAGCCAGCAAGGGGACACTTGGGCTGTAACATCCAGGCCAGGCTGAGGCTGGGCCAGGCTGCAGCCACGCTCAGAGCGCCCACCTCTTCCCTGCTCCTTCCCAGCAGTTACCCTGACGCTGCATCTGTTGCCATGACGACCTGTTACCCATCCTCGGAGAGGAGCCCTGTTTGTGTGAGAGGAGGCTGTCTCCAGTCCTGGGGACCCATCCCTGTCCCTGACACTCCTCCTGGAGTGTCCCTCCTGGGGTCCCCAGCTGCCTTCCTTCCTGCCTCCGCCATCCCATGCTTTTATGGAAGTCACTCCTGTCTTCCCAGTCTCCTAGGAATGTTCTGTTTCTTCCATCTTCTCTGGCTCGCTCTGCATCCTTGGTCTCTCCCTTCTCCCTGTGTCCAGGATGCCTCTCTTGGTTTCCCCAGTCTCCTTCTGTCTCACTCTCTCTCTTTCTTCCCCAACCCGCGAGTGCAGTCAGATAGCAGGAGCGGGGGTTGCATGTGATCCTCGGGGGTCTGTGTGTGACCAGGGAGGTGCCAATGGCTCCTGTAACCCTACTGATTCTCACGTGCCAGGGCCCTCGGGGTGCCCATCGGGGAGCCTGGCCACCACTTCCAGAGGTAAGTGGCACTGTTCCATCTCCCAGGCCAGGAAATAAGGGATCGGGGAGGTCAAGCAACTTGTTCAAGGCCACACAGCTGGCCAACAGAGGGGGCAGGACTGGAAATTCCTTGCCTTGGCCAATGCTCATAACCATGGTGCTAAAATAATATTAAGAAGAATAAATATAATAAGAATACTGTTTATTGAGCATTCTGCGTCAGGCGCTGTGTTTAGGAACGTTGGAAACTCATTTTGCCTGCATGGCAACCCTGTAAATTTGACTCTGAGCAGCTCTTTTACCAACAAGGAAGTCAGGGCCCAGAGAGATTAAGTCATTTTCTCCTGTTGTCGACAGGGCTGTGTCAGAATTTGAACCCAGATCTTTGACCTCTGAGTGCCACAGCTGCACTGTTCCTTTCCCATGTGAAAGAGATGACAGCCCAGAAGGGGCCACATGTGTACCCAGGTCCCTCCTTCTCCTTCTCGGCCCCCTGAAGTTCCCCTGTGGTCCTGCCCAGGGAAGGTTTTGGGGACCAGAGGCAGAAGATCGGGGCACTAGGCAGGCACAGCACCTTCTTCCATGTTGAAATCCAGGTCACGAGGAGAGGCCCATGGGTCCTGGGGTGACATGTGACCCCCGGGAACCCTGGTCCTGGCCCTGGGGACAGGAGGACTAGGGTGTGGCCAGGCGACCTGTACTGGGCGTGGGGCTGCGGTCACACTGTCCTGGGCCAGCTCGGTCAGGAGCATCTGTGGCCCCTCTTGCCCCATCACTTAGTCCCCAGAGAGCGGCCGGACCTTGGAACGCGCTGTCCTAGCGGGCGGCTGTTGGGATGATGAAGAGGCTGGTTATTTTTAACAGCTGAGACTCATGGACAGAAGCCTCTTGCAGGCCA
This sequence comes from Hydrochoerus hydrochaeris, assembly GCA_004027455.1. Lineage (NCBI taxonomy): Eukaryota > Metazoa > Chordata > Mammalia > Rodentia > Hydrochaeridae > Hydrochoerus > Hydrochoerus hydrochaeris. The sequence goes on from PVLA01011168.1 coordinate 25,238, forward strand.
GGGGAAGGGACAGCAGGGAGGGTGGGGACTGCAGGCTCCAGGCCCTGCCTCGCTCCTCTGAGCCCTGCAAGCTTGGTGACAGCCCCGGGGTGCTGGGACCTCTGGGTGCAGGAGGACGGCTGCTCCCTGGCTCTCAGTCCCACAGGAGGCTGTTGGAAGTGGGGTCTCATAAGTGACCCCCACCTCTCTTCAGACCAGGCCTGGGTGCTGACCAGGTCTGAGACCACCAGGACAGCAGGGACTGAGGCCCAGGCCTGGCCCGCCCTGTCCAGCCCCTGCTGCCCGGCTCCCCCTGTGCCGGCCCTTTCTGCTGGCTCAGAGGAAGCGGATCACTGCCTCAGCACCCAGGGCCTCCTCAGCGGGGGCCGGAGCCCCGACGTCCTGGGTGACAGACAGTGAGTCCCCAGCTTCGCTGGACATCTCAGCGCCTGCTGCCCCCTGCTGCTCCCTGCTGCCCCCCGCTTACCGTGTCCTGGGACAAGCTGTGCCGAGCACCTGGCAAGCTTCCCCCGACCCACCTCTGTGAGGAGGAGCGGCAATGCCTCACCCCACCCTGTCACCCTCTTCCACCTTTCTTTCTTTCTTTCTTTCTTTCTTTCTTTCTTTCTTTCTTTCTTTCTTTCTTTCTTTTCTTCTTTCTTTCTTCTTTGAGGGGAGGGGCGTGTATCGTGTTTCACTGTGCAGTTCAGGCTGGACTTAAACTCACTTTGCAGCCCAGTCCGGCCTCGAACTCACAGAGATCCCCCTGCCTCAGCCCTCCGAGTGCTGGGATTATGGGTGGGTGCCATCACACCTGGCTCTTCTACCCTTCTGTGTCCCTATACTGCATGTCCCTCTAGGACTGGGGAAGATGCAGTGTCACCTGTCTTCTGAGCTGCAGGCTGCTTTTGCCCAGATCTGCCCCAGGCGCTGTGAGATGGCTTCCTCCTCTCTGGGTCTGGAAGCTCTCTGAGGTCTGCACCAGTAGGGAGGAGACATTCCCCCAGGGGCCTTGTCACCTGAAGCCCTCGCGGGGTCCACTTCTGGGGCTCAGGCTGGGCAGCTGGGTCTGGGGTGGGGGACGCTTGGGGGATGAAAGGGCTGGCTCCTGACAGTCACTGCTGGCTGGGCCCCGGGCGCCCTCTCCACCCTATGTGCAGAGCCCCTGCTCTGTGCTCGGGTCCAACAGGGAGGGGCACAGCCCCTGCCACCACTCAGTGACTGTGTATGTGACCACCACACAGAGCCAGGAACAGGGCCCTGCCCTCCTCCCAGAAGCCCCTTGTCCCCCTTCTCAAGAATACCCCCGCAGAGAGTGACGTCCTGATGCCTGCCACCGTAGGCTAGTTTCACCTGTCCTAGAAACTACACATGAAAACAATGGAAACAGGACAGGGCAGAGGGCACGTGCCCGGCCCTGGGCTCAAGCCCCAAACATTAAAAAATGAATGAATGAATGAATGAATGAGTGAAACCATTCTGTGTCTGGCTTCTTTGGCTCAATATAGTGTCCAGGGAAGTCACCCCTGCTGTTCAATATTAGATTGTCCCTCTTCATGGCTGAATAATATTCTCTTGTGCAGAGGGACCATAGTTTGTTTATTCTTTTCCTGTTGATGGACATTTGGAGTGTTTCCAGTTTGGGGCAATTATGAATAAATTCAATATTTATGTTCATAGATAAGTTTTGGGGGGGATACACATGCTTATTTCTTTTGGGTAGCTGCCCAGATGTGAAATTGCTAGGTCATAAGATGGGCAAATATTTGGCTTTAGTGGACACTGTCAGGTTTCCAAAAGAGTCTACAGTTTCTCCAGCAGCCCTGGGGAGGTTCCAACCACTGCATGTCCTCTGCAGGGCTTGTTGTTGGTCTTTTTCCTTTTACAGACTCTGATTAGTGGACAATCTATCCTTATGGGTTTTTTGTTGTTGTTGTTGTTTAGAATTTTCACCAATTTTCTTAATTGTGGTTACAATGTACATAAATTATGCATTCTTAACTATTTTTGTTTTCATTTACTTGTATTTTGTTTTTATTTTATTTTATTTTTTTGGTACCGGAGGATCGAACCCACGACCTCACGCTTGCCAGGCAGGTGCTGTGGTGCGGCTGAGCTCTATCCCCGGCCCTTTGTTTTTGTTTTTATGAGCACGTGTTTGCGGTACCTAAGACTGCCTTCCCCGGCGGCCTCTGCGCACCGACACCACTCGCCGATGCTTCCCCATCCTCCCAACCCTCCCTCCATCTCTTGACCTCCTTCCCATTTGAGGAAGGTCCCTCTCTGCTTCGTATTATCTGTCTCCTACTTCGTTCTTCATTGGTGTTTTGGGGTTCTCATAGGAGGGAACAGAGGTGATGTTTGTGCTTGTATCTGACTCATTCACTTACTATTACAGATTCCAGGCGCATTTTCCTACAAGTGACTCAAATTTACCCTTCTTCATGTCTCAGTAGTATTCTGCTCCACTGCCTATACATTTTCTTTATGGATTCGTCTACTGATGGACATACAGGCAACTCCTAAGACTTAGCTATTATAAATGGTGCTGCTATAAACATAGATGTGCATGTATCAGTGTGCTATGATGACTTTATTCTGAGAAGATACCTAAAAGGAGAATAGCTGGGTCACGTGAAATTTCTAGTTTTGGTTTTTTGGGGGAAACCTCATACTAATTTCCCCATTGGTGGCACTGGTTTGCATTCTTACCAACAGTGCAGAAGAGTTCCCTTCCTCCTGTGGCCTTACCAGCATTTGTTAGAATTTGATTTCTTGGTGATGGCCATTCTTTCCGGGGTAAGATGGAATCTCAGTGTTGTTTTAATTTGCATTTCTAGAATGGTTGGCAATGTTGGACATTTCTTCACTTATTTATTGGTCCTTTGTACTTCTGAGAAGTGTGTGTTCATTTCATTTGCCCATTTTTGATTCGGTCTTTTATTTTCTTTTGGGGGTCTAATATTTTGTTCTTCATAGAGTTTACATATTAGTCTTTTGGGGAATAGCTGAAAGAGTTTTTTTCCATCTGTAGATTGTTTCTTCACTCTGTTGGTTATTTTTCTTTTGCTGTGCAGAAGTTTTAAATTTGATATGATCCTGTTTGTTGAGTCTTGATATTATTTTCTGTGCAACCAAGGTTCAGAAAGTCCTTGCCTACCCTAGGGCTTCGAGTTTTACACATTTTATTTTCTAGCATATAAAGTGTTTCTGTTTTAACATTTAGCTATTTAACCCATTTTGATTTTAGCTTAGTACGTGGTGAGAGATATGGCGCTAGAGTTGATCTTCTGCATGTGGATAACTAGTTTTCTCAGCATCATTTATTAAAAAGGCTGTCTTTTTTTTAGTATATGTCTTTGTGAAAAATCATATATTTGAATGTGCTCAGGGTTGTTTTTGCATCCTTTATTTCTTTCTATTAACTCACATATCTGTTTTTTTCCAATACCATGCAGTTTTTATCATTGTAGCTTTGTAATATAACTTCAAATCTGGGGTTGGGATACTTCCTGCTTTGCTCTTGTTTCCAAGATTGCTTTTGCTATTCTGAGTCTTTTTTGGTTCTATATGAATTTTAGGGTTTTTTTGAGACAGTATCTCACTATGTATTTCAGGCTGGCCTTAAACTCACTATGTAATCCCAGCTGGTCTCAAATTTGTGATGGTTCTCCTGCCTCAGCCTCCCAAGTGCTGGGATTACAGACATGTAGCACCATACGTAGCTGAATTTTAGGATTATTTTCTCTAGTTCTGTGAAGAATGCTGTTGGTATTTTGATTGAGATTGTGTTAAATCTGTGTATCAATTTTAGAAGTATGATCGTTTTGCTTATTTTAGTTATGCCTCTCCAGGAACAGGGATATCTGTCCATCTTCTTATGTCCTGTTCAGCCTCCTTTTTCAGAGCACTACAGCTTTCATTGTGATGGTCTTTTACATCCTTCATAAGGTCAATTCCTAAGTATTTAATTTTTCTTGATGTTATTGCAAATGGTATTTGTTCCTAATTTCAGTCTCATAGAGCTCATTACTGGTGTGCAGGAAAAGTATCGATTTTTGTGTGTTGATTTTTGTATCCTATTACACTGTTGAATTTGGTCGTTCAAAGAGTCTTTTGGTCTTTCTTTTGTGTGGACAATCATGTTGTCTATCAATAATAATAATTTGGCTTTTTCTTTCCTTATGACTATCCCTTTTTATTGCCTAATTGCTCTTGCTAATGTTTGGATTACAGTGTTGAAATCTGAGTGGAAATTCTTGTTTTGTTCCTGATTTTAGAGGGAAAGTTTTCAGTTTTTCCCATTTTAATATGATATGGATGGTAGGTTTGCCATAAGTGGCTTTTATCAGATTGAGATAAGTTCCTTGTATACCTATTTTCTTCGGCGCTTTTTGCTTTTGTGTTTTATGCAGGGTCTTGCTTTGTAGTCCAGGCTGGCCTTGAACTCACAGAGATCCATCTGCCTCAGCCTCCCGAGCCTGGCATCTTCAGTGGTTTTGGTTTTTTTTGTTTTGTTTTGTTTTATCATGAAAGGATGTTAGATTTTGTTCAAGACTTTTTTCTGCATCTATTGGGATAATCATGTGATTTTTGTCCTCACTTCTGTTAATGTGATGTAATATATTTATTGATTTGCATGAACATTAAACCATCCTTGCATCCCTGGGACGAAGTCTACTTGATCTGTTGCTGATTCTTTCTTTCTATTTAGCTGCTCACCCTACCTGGTATATTGTTCTATCAGAGCTCTTGTCACTGTTAGCTTGAGAAATTTTTGGAGTGCTGTTTTAGTGGTCACGACTTTCTTTAGGTGCTCTTTATCATAGAGATAGCGTATTTCTCCATCGATTCTGAAACACAGTTTTGCAGGATGTATCAGTCTGGGTTGAAAGTGTTTTTTATTTGTTTAGGGCTTGAAATACGTCACCCAAAGCTCTCCTGGCCTTTAAGCTCTGTCAAGCAGTCTGCTGTGATTCTACTGGGTTCACCTATATCATCAATTCCTTGCTTTTCTCTAACAGCTTTTAAGATTCTGGTTTTGCGTTGGATGGGTGGGATTTGACTGATGTTTTCTGACTGTGGCTAGTTGCAATTCTCCATGGCTTACTTGCATGTTAAATTCTTTCCCAATATTTGGAAACTTTGCTGCTATTATTTCAGTAAAGGATTTTTTTATTCTTTGTGTTGTCTTCTCATTTTTCACATTCTAACTAAGATTAGGCGTCTTTTCATCATCTAGCAGGTGTGTGGGATCCATTTCTCACATGCTGTTGTTTTTAATGTATCTCTCATCAACTGGTCATCAGCACAGGCCCTGTCTTTTAACACTCTGTGGTCTTATTTTGGTCACTACCACCACCCATACTTTTGATAAAATTTTTAATCTTCTGAATTTCTGTTTGATATCCTTTTGTGGACTATGATTCTTTTCTATGGTTTTCACTCATGCTTTGTTCCATTTGTTTAGTTCAGTTAGTTTTGCATTTGTGCCTTCAGTAGACTTACTGAGGTTTGTGTTTATGGGGTCTGTTATCTGGTTACATCTTCTCTGAGCTTGGCAAGAAGCTTATTGATTTTTTCTTGTTATCTTCTATGTTGTCTTTTCACATAATTTTTTTTTGTCTTTTTCTGAGACTGGGTCTCACTATTGCAATTCAGGCTGGCCTTGAGCTCACTCTGTAGCCCAGGCTGATCTTGAACTCACCATGATCCTCTTGCCTCAGCCTCTTGAGTGCTGGGATTACAGGCGTGTGCCACCACACCTAGCTTCTTCCTTTCACTCTAATATTTCATGGATCAGTTTTGGGGGAATTGGAAGTTTTTGAAGGTATTTTTGTCATATCTTCTCACATTTCTGTTTTTGTTTCTTGTGTTGAGATTTGCAGGTTGAGCATGGTGGAAAGCTTTGTTTCTGGCATGGAGCTCTCTTCAGTTACTGTCTGCTTTGCACCAGTGCCCAGTGGGCCTGGCTAACTGTTCACTTTTGCCTCTGACCCAGCATCCAGCCACTTCCACTTATTTGCAAAGGGAGGGTACAGAATATTTGTTTTGGTAACCAGTTCTCTGGAAATGGGCTACAGTACTGTTACTGATACAAAGGCAATACAGATATTGGCATCCAGTGAAAACCAATTAATAGCAATAACTTTGTGACCTTGTATATAGTAATAAAATTAACAATAATAATAGCATCGAAGACAAACAGAATATTAACATAACCTATGAACCAGTAATACACCACACTAGCCATTGAAAATAGATCTATAATTATAGTCTAAACACTAAGGCAAACCTAATATTGACCTACAGTAAATATCTACTAATTAGAACACCTTTACCTCTACTAACAACAGAACAGGGGCTGGGGCTATAGCTCAGGGGCACAGTGCCTACCTAGCAAGCACGAGGTCCTGAGTTTGAGTCCCACTACCCCCACCAAAAACAATAGAACTGTATTTAACAACAATAGCATATGGTTAACTGGTTTTCTGAAGACTCACAGAATTTAATAGCTATTCTAGTAGAGGGTGTAGGGAACCAGGGAATGAAAAAAAGTAATTTTTTTTTTTTTTTTTGGTACCAGGGATCGAATTCACGACTGCATGCTTGCAAGGCAAGTGCTTATGCCACTGAGCGAAATCCCCAGCCCCGAAAAAAAGTAAAATTTGAAAAAATAATTAATGGAAGATGAAAAGGAGGAGAGAAAAGTGTGGTAGGGGGTCCCATTGAGGAGTAAAATGAAATTAATGCTGTTAGAAAACAGCCACAGAAAAGAATAAGAAAAAAAGAGAACTAAATAGAGGAAATAAAAGAAAGACCATCATAGATCAGTTCACGTCTCCTTTTAATTGTTTCTCTCTTTATTCTTTCTCCCTGGGTCTCCAGACCCCAGGTTTACCTACTTTCCCTAGGTGTTGGCCTCATCCAGGATCAGGCCTTGGCTGGGTATTGGCGCTGCTGCCCGCAGCCGGCCGAGGGGAAGCTGGCTAGGAGGTGGTGCCTGGCTGCGTCTCTTCCTCTGTCCCTGAGTGTTGGCCCTGTGCAGGGTCAGCTCAGTCGTTTGTTTCGGGCCTCTGCTGCCGGTGGGAGGAGAAACAACACACAGAACTGGCCCCGAGTGGTGGTGGTCACAGCCAGGACAGAATCCACAGATGTGGCGTTGGTCAGGAACCAATGAAGTGGCTCTGTCCAAGTCTGCAGGGGGCTCTTCTCTACCAAGGTCCGAGTATTAAATACTCATTATGTTGCGTAGCTAGCATCACCATCCTTACCCAAAACTCTGCATTTTGTGAAATGGAAACTCTGTACCCATTAAACTATAATGCCCTGTCCCTCACCTCCTGGCCCCTGGTGACCATGCCCTCACCTCCTGGCCCCTGGTGACCACTTCTCTGTCTGAGATCTGACTCTGCTCTGTACCTTGTGTAGGTGGAATCATCTAATATGTGCCTTTTGGGGTTCCTTTCCTTAGCACCATGTCCCCAGGTTTCATTCATATGGTAGCTTGCACGACAACTTCCTTCTTTTAAAAGACTAAGTAATAGTCCATTGGATATTTCCACCACGTTTTGTTTATTCATTCATCTCTCCAAGGACCCCGTGGTTTGCTTTTATCTCTTGGCAGCTGTGGGTGCTGCCTGCTATGGACATGGCTACATTTTTTTTGAGACTTTGCTTTTAATTCTTTTGGTAGGATTTCTGGATTATATAGTAACAGTATTTTAACTAATTTGGGGGACCCACTGTACTGTTTTCCACAGCAACTATGCCATTTAATTTTCTCACCAATGGTGGGCAGAGATTCCAGTTAGTCAGTACTCTTGTCAGCATTTGCTATTTTCTGTTTTAAAAATGTATTGATTTTTTAAAAAATATGTTGTGATAATAGGGGTTGCCAGGACCTTGGCACTGAGCTATGGTGCTGCTCACTTTGAGACAGTAGCTTCTAAGTGGCTCAGTCGCCCAAGTGGGGCTTGAACGTGTGATCCTCTTGCCTGGGTCTCCCTGAGTTCTGGGATTACAGTTGTGTGGCCCCTGCCTATCCCGGGGTTCTAATTGCTGTTTCCCTCCTCCCCCCTTTTCCCTTCTTCTTCTTTTTGAAAGTAATAGCCACCCTAATAGGGTTCAATCTGCATTTTCCTGGTGACTAATGATGTTGAAGAGCTGTTCATGGGCTTACTGCTATTTGGGTTTTGCTTTTTGTGAGGTTCTTCTCACTCAAGTCTTTCACCCACCCAAGACTTAGGTTATTTGTCTTTTTCTTACTGATTTACAGAAGTTCTTTATGCATTCTGAACACGGGTGGTTTGTCAAACATGTATTTTTTAATTCGGGCAAAATTAGTAAACATGAAATTAAAGCATTTCAGTGGCATTCAGTCCACGCACAATGCTGTGTGACCATCACTTGTCTCGCTCCAAAACGTTTTCAGCAGCATGAAGGAAAAGGCCACCGCCACTGAGCAATTACTCCCCGTTTCCGCTTCCTCCAGGGCCTGGCAGCCACCAATCCACTTCCTGTCTCCGGGTTTGCCAACCCGGATATTTCACTTAGATGGAATCATAGAATATGCGGTCTTTTGCGCCTGGCTTCTTTCGCTTGGCATAATTTTTCTCCAGGACCCTGCATGTCGTAGCAGGCGTGAGCACCCTGTTACAGTCTATGACCAATTGTTCTATGATTGCTACGTGAACGGGCGCGTTTCAGCAGGTGATGGACAGCAGGTTGCTCCCGCTTTTCAGCTATGGTGAATGACGCTGCTAGCAGTCAGTGTGGACCTGTTTTGAATTCTTGCACACGTAGCTGGGTGTGGAAAGGCTGGGTGAAATGGTAGCCCGATGTTTACTTTTTCCTGACGTTTTTTACCTGACGTTTTTCCTGACGTTTTTACCTGACGTTTTTTCCTGACGTTTTTCCTGACGTTTTTACCTGACGTTTTGTGTCAGGTGCTGAGGAGGGAACCCAGGGTCTTGCACATGCTAAGAATATATTCTACCCCTGAGCTGCATTCTCAGCAGTTCATGTTGTTCTTTTTTTGTTGTTTTGTTTTGTCTTTTTGAGACAAGGTCTCACTATGCAATTCAGGTTGGCCTAGAACTCACAGCGATCCTCCTGCCTCAGCCTCCCGAGTGTGCACCATCATGCCCAGCCCTCATTTTAAAGAGTGATGTATGAGGATCACAACTTCTCACATTTCCCACAACAGTATTTTTTTTTTTTTTGAGACAAGGCCTTGAGCTCACTTTTTTAGCCCAGGCTGGTCTCGAACTTGCAACAATCCTCCTGCCTCAGCCTCTGAGTGCTGGGATTGCAGGCGTGAGCCACCACACCTGGCTTCTAAGAACATTCTTTATGATTTGTTTTTAAAAATTCTGGTCAGACTATGGCAGCCATTGTTGACTTCCCTAGTGTCTGGTCTTGAAGACCTAAAATGCCTTCCTCATCCTGTTCTGATCAGTTTTATACTATTTTGTTTTGAATGAATTCACTGTATGTGAAGATATGGACAACTATTCAGAAGAAAACAAGAGACAATATGATAGACAGTGAAGATCTCCAGTTGTCTTGCTTTGAAATCTGCGTCTCTTACATTGTTTTTTTTTTTATTTTTATTTTTATTTTGGTACCAGGGATTGAACTCACAACCTGTGCCTGCCAGGCAGGTGCTTATGCCGCTGAGCTAAATACCCAGCCCTACATTGTTTTATTATGATCTGTTTTGTTCTGTTCAATTTTACCCTCTTTAAAATAAAATTAAAAAAATAAAATAAAAATTCTGGTCAGTGGAGGGGGTGTGAAGTGTGACCATTATTACTGTTTTGATTTGCATTTGCCCAGTGACGGTGAGGCTATCTTTTCATGTACACACTGGCCATTCATGTATTTTCTTTGAAGAAATGTCTATTTGGAACTTTTGTTTAGATTTTTGATTTGGGTTCTCTTTTCATTATTGAGTTCTGAGAATTTTCTTAACATATTTTAGTACTAGATTCTTGTCATACCTGCAAAGATTTCCTTTGCAAAATCATCTCTCTCATTCCTCAGTTTGTCTTTTTTATCTTGTTGATGGTATCCCTCGATAAACAAATCTACTTTTGATGAATTCCAGTTTACCTACTTTTCTCTTTTGTTGCTTTTACTTTTGTTGTCATATCTAAAAATCCATCACCAAATCCCAGGTTATAAAGATTTTCCCCATGTTTTTTGCTGAGGGCTTTATAGTGTAAGTTGTCCACCTACCCAAGGGGAGGGTCCAGCTTTCCTGGGGCTGGTGGTGTGGGCAAGGCTGGCTGATGGTTACCTCAGTTCTGTTCCACAGCTCCAGAGAAGTTTTTATTCTTTGAGGGGCACCGTGGTCCCGGGAGGTGACTGCTCCTGGAGTAAGGAACAGCCTCAGCTGTTTGGTGGCTGCTGGAATCCAGGGTGGGGGCAGGTTTGAGGTGAGAGGACTGGGGACTTCTGGGTGTCCATTTTGTGTGTCTGGAGTAGGAAGGAGGTTGGAACAGCTGACACTCACCCTACAAATCTCCTATTTAAAGTCTATGATCTTTCTTTCTTTCTTTCTTTCTTTCTCTCTCTCTCTCTCTCTTTCTTTTCTTTCTTTCTTTCTTTCTTTCTTTCTTTCTTTCTTTCTTTCTTTCTTTCTTTCTTTCTTGCTTTCTTGCTTTCTTGCTTTCTTGCTTTCTTCTTGCTTTCTTGCTTTCTTGCTTTCTTCTTTCTTTCTTTCTTTCTTTCTTTCTTTCTTTCTTTCTTTCTCTTCTTTTTTTTTTGAGATGGGGTCTTGCTACATACCTCAAGCCAGCCTTGAGTTTACTGTCTACCCCAGGCTGGCCTCTAACTCAGTGATCCTCCTGCCTCAGCCTCCCGAGTGCTGGGATTACAGGTGTGTGCCAGCTCTTGTTCTTGGTTTTAAAGGGGGATGAAATAGGTCAGGTAAATTTAGGCCTAATAAGCCTTGCATTACCCATTTTAGACAGACACTCCCTCAATGACTGACCTGCCTACATGTGGAACTGAGCAGTGATCTGACCCAAAATTTTGGGACGATAAAGGAGACTGACTGACACAAAATGAAGGCACAGATGTCAGCTCTGTCCTTCCTTTAGTTACCTGCTGGGCATTTGCAGGCCCAAGGAAAGTCTTTTTTTTTTTTAAGAAAAAAAACAGCTTTCAAGTCCCTAACTGCCTCAGGGGGAAAAAAGTCATGCTTTTAATGCATGATGGGTTAAGGACCTGGGGGTTTTCCTCATCCGTCTGTCCATCCTGTCCCTCCCTCCGTGGTGGTCCCCGGCCTTTTACTTCCTTCTCTAGTTGATTCTTAGTCATGGAGGCTGAAGGCCTCCTGGCTCTAGGGACGCGCCTGGGTTTGCTGTGGAACAGGGCTGCCGAGGGAGAGGAGGCGGCACAGGACGTCCCTCTGCCCCAGCAGGGCCAGCGCTGCGGCTGCTTCTGCGGAGACAGACGTCCCTCCTTCCTGCCAAACCCAGACACAGAGCAGGTGGGCAGCTGTGCCACGGGTGCAAGTTGTGACAGAATTAGTGTCGGCAACTTTCATCTAGGTCCAGGCCTGGAGACCAAACTGGCTTGGACTAAGTGGCTAAGTAAGGAGCCACAGGGCCTCTTGCTGACCTCTCCTGCTTGCTGAGCTCTCCTGCTTCTTCCCAGCCCTGTTTTAAGTCCTCCATGCTTCATCCCTCAGCCCCCTCGGTGGCCACCTCCCACCAGCCCTTGGTGGCCTCTTTGGAAGGTCCTGCCGGTGAAGGCAGCATCTTGTTTCCCACAGTTCCCCAGGGCACTAGGGAGGGTGTGTGTTGGGAGCGTTAGGGCCTCAGCGCCAGGGGACCACAGGATGACCCCAGGTGGGCACACGCTCTGCTGAAGTTACTCCAGCTGCCTCTTTCCTCCTGTCCCCTGGCGTGGAACTGAGGGCAGTGGACACACACTGCTGTGCTGCAAGGAGCCGGCCATGATGAAATTTGTGACAGCCTCGAGGGGCCGAGGCTGCTGCTTGGGAGGACAAAAGAGGAGAATCATGGGAAGGAGGGAAGGGGCCGGGGAGGGGGAAGGAGAAGCAGTTCCTGGATGACACGTCTGCTGTGTGACCTCAGTCCAGTTCCTGCCCTCTCTGAGCAGCAGTCCCTGTACCGTGGACTAAGAAGACAGCATTACCATAAGGCCGATGAAGATGGGGTGAGGGGTGCAAACCAAGCCTGACGCCAGGCCTGTGCGCCGGGCCAGCACTGGGAACGGGAGCGGCTGTGCTGGGGGCTGCTGGATTACCCGGGTTACGTGTGCTGGGTAGTGAGGACGGGGACAGGAAGAGCCAGCAGCCCCCAGGGACAGGTGGCAGGGGGGCCGCTCGTCTCCCCTGGCAGAACCTAGAAGGGCTCAGAGGGGACAGGGGTGAGAGGGTCACCTGTGGTAGTGTCGGTGGGAAAGATGAGGCAGTTCTGGGAGCCAGCATGCACCCGGGTGCCATCTGTCATGCCCAGGGAGTGACCCCACCTGTCCACCCACTTCCCAGGGAAGAGCACCGTGCCAGGCCCTCTCAGCCCCTGGTGTCACCATGCTGCTGGGCATGGCTCTCAGGAGCACCCTCCTGTCCCCCGAAGGTCCTGCCCACGCCCGCCCTGGGTGTGCGCGGCAGGCCCTGCCCTGTGGGGCTGCTGGGAACTGTTTCCCCGAAGGCCACACTGGGCCTGGCTACGGCTGCTGCAGGCCCTGAGTGACGTCCTCGGTGCCTGCACTGAGCAAATGTGCTGATCAGCCCCTCTCTGGCTGCCGCTTCCAGACGCCAGCAATAGAACTATGGCTTCGTGTCTGTCCCCCGCCCTCCACGCCACCTCCCAGTGTGGGGGCGGCTGCCGCCCAGCAGGCTCTGGGCTGGGGTCCTGCTGGGTACCCCACCGCCTGGGTGGGCGGCTGGGACAGAGGAGGAGCACGGTGGCAGTGTGGAGAGACGCAGCTCCGGCCTGGTTTCTGGCCTCCCCTCGCCCCGTGGCCTTATCTCTGTGGCACAGACTTGCCCCTGGCACTTCCTCATTAAGGCCAGGTACGGGCTCCTTGCTGCCACAGGACAAAGCCCAGGCCCACAAGCTGCCTGCATCCTCCTGGTGTGTGGTAGGCAGCAGCCTCAGGCTGGGGACACAGGCTCAGGGGCAAGGTTACCAGTGGCCTGTGACGTCTCGGAGTCCCCTGTCACTACTCTGGTACCCTTGGTCCAGGGATTCGTCGGCCGGTGGAAGGGGTGCGGGGGAGACCCACGCCATCCCACCTGCCCTGTTGGAGGCTCCCAAGTATGGTCCTGTCCTGGTTCCCTGCTAGGTCCCCTCCGAGGACACAGGCTGGAGATGAGCTAAAACGAAGGGAGCCATGGTTTCCACATCACTGCGAGGCTCAGCCTGCGCTGTGATATGAGTGAAAATTCAACAAAGTGCCGTGCTGCAGAGGTCTGGGCCCATGACAGTGAGTGGTCCACTGTGACTCGCAAACCTCCTTGCTTGGGCACAGTGGCTCACACCTGAACCCCAGCACTTGGGAGGCTGAGACAGGAGGATCACAAGTTCAAGCCCAACCTAGACAACTTAGCAAATCAGTGATACCCTGTCTCAAATTAAAAAAAAAATGAATAAGGTCAGATGTGGTGGCAGACACTTGTAATTCCAGCACTCCACTCGGGAGGCTGAGGCAGGAGGATGCCATGAGTTTGAGGCCCATGGTGGGCTAGTGAATTCAAGGCCACTCTGAACTACACAGTGAGACTCTGTTTCAAAAGAGAAATCTGGACAAGACTTGGTTGTGTCATCTGTGAAATGAGACAATACCACACACTTCCTAAAATTAAGAGAAGGGTGGAACAAGGGAATATCGGGCCCCAGCCCCTTCCCAGCTCCCTGCCCTGGGCGGCTGTTCCTGGGTTGGGCAGCCTCCTCCACCCCCGCCTGCCTGCCTGCCTGTCTGCCACTCCCTCACCACCAGCAGTTGGTGCCGAGCTGGTACCACGGGGACCCACAAACGGTCCTTTGGCCTGTAAAGCAGGCTCACTGAATGCCACAGGCGAGGGCTGAGGCCTGAGGCAGGGGAAGCCTCTGGGGAAGACATTGAAGACACTAGGCCTGGGGTGGGTCCTTGAGGCCACTCCCAGGAATCCCCTCCCTGACCTCTCTTGGCCACCTTGTCCCTCTCTGTCTCTGAGGTGGGTGGACAGCAACTACCAGGGTAAACAGTGGCCAGCAGGACTCAGGAGAGGCCCAGAATCTGAACAGATGATGCATGAAGCCTGGGTCCTGCCTCTGTGATGTGAGGGCCTCCCTGGGTCCCCAGCAGGGGTGGCCGAGGACAGCCAAGTGTAATGGGCGAGGCCACCCTGTCCTCCCTCTGCTCCCCCCATGATGTGGGCTTAGGTGGGGTTTTTAACAAGTAAACATCTTGGCTGAGATGTAGTTCGCACGGCATATGACTCGTCTACGTAGAGCAAATATTGTGAGCTGGGCGCAGTGGCGCACACCTGTAATCCCAGCACTTGGGAGGCTGAGGCAGGACTGCATGCTCAAGTTCTACCTGGGCAACTGATGGAGACCCTGTCCCAAAATAAGCATACGGTAAATATATGTAGTGCAGTGCAAAGGCCCTGGGGTCAATCTCCTTTACTGTAAAATGTTAAAAAATATGCATATATATATATATATATATATATATATACACACACACACACACTTTGGTGGTATCACTGAATATTCAATAATTGTTACAGTCACTATCAAAACATTTTCATTAGCCCTTCTTTAAACCCTCAGTCATCACCTCCTGGCCCTCCATTCCACTCTGTTTGGACCCAGGCTCTGGGTATTAATGCTCCTCCATTTTTGCTGCTGAATAATATTCCACTGATGGGCATACCACATTTTATTTATCCATTCATTAGTTAATGAACATTTGAAGTTGTTTCTGCCTTTGAGCTATAAAGAATAATGCTTCTGTGAACAGTTGTGTATGTTGGGGTCTGTGCCTAGATCCCCAATCCCCTAAATGGGTGCACATCGAAGGCCTAAAGGAATGAGAAAGTGGCGTGATCTTTAGGGTTCCCGGAGGACTAAAATCCTCCGCAGAGCTCATCACTCCGCTAGCCGGCGGCCAGCTGACCCTGGGCAGCCCACATTTAATTGGAACAAGCAAGGGGTTGAGTGGAAAACTCAGGAAACCTGAGTAGGATCTCGGGAGCAACAGATGATGCCGATTAAGGAAAACGATGCAGAAAGCCTCCAGGTGGCCTCAGCCATGGCCTATCACGCCCCCTGAGGCGTCTCCTTGTTCTCAGCTCAGCCGTGCCCGGGCCACACCACAGCCTGGCACGTGTATTCAGCTTCAGGGTTCCAACATGTGTACATGTTCTTATGTTTTCATTTCTCTTGGGTTTAAACCTCGAGCTGGGTCTGCTGCTCACAGGGTAACTACGTGATTAACACAAAGGAGCTGCTGGAGTTTTCCAGACTGGCAGCGCCATTCTACATTCCTGCTAGCAATGTGTGAAGATTTCCATTTCTCTACTGTCTCACCGGCATTTATTATTGTTCGTCTTTTTTATTGTAGCCATCCTAGTGCATAGGAAACGGTAGCTTGCCTGGTGTGGTGGTAGACACTTGTAATCCCAGCACTTGGGAGGCTGAGGCAGGAGGATCACTGTGAGTTGGAGCCAGTTGGGCTACCACATGAGACCCTGTCTCAGAAAAAATGTATCTCTTTGTAGTTTTAATGGTATGTCTCTCATGGATAATGATGTTTAACGTCTTTTCAAGTCTTTTGTCTTTGGGGAAATATTTATTTACATCTTTTGCCAATTTTTTCTTTTATGAGACAGGGTTTCTCTATGTACTTTAGGCTGGTCTTGTACTCACCATGTAGCCTGCCTCAGCCTCTTAAGTGCTAGGGTTACAGATGTGCACCACCATGCCCAGATGCCTGTTTTTAAATTGGATTATTTGCCTATAATTGAGTTTTACATGTTCTTTACTTGTGCCAGATACAAGTCCTTGTCAGATAGGAGTTCCATATATCTTCTCCTGTTCAGTGGCTTGTCTTTTTATATTTTTGTTGGTATACATTGAAGCACATAAATATTTAATTTTGAAGTCTACTTTATTTGTTGTTTGATTCCTAGTATTTTTTTAGTTTTACGTAGTACACGTTTGATATAGTTTTATATATATATATATATGTATAGATAGGGAAATATAATATAGATAAATAGAAAATAGACAGAGATTTTTCAAATGAATGGGAAAATAGGTGTAGGGAAGAGAGGGAAGGGAGGGATTAAGGATTTAAAAGGAATTGAATGGAGAAAAATAAGGGAAATAGAAGCTTTTGTGAATGGAAAGGGGACCAGGAGGGAGAGGAGGATCAGGGGTTCAAAAACCAACAACAACATTGAAGAAGAAGCAGATTTAAGGTGAATCATGCACAATTACCAATCCCTTACAATAAACGCAGTCATGGGGCACCGGTTCTCACTTGTTTTAAAATCATAGCTAAGAGCCATTGCTTAATAGTCAGTACCCTGAAGAGTCACATTTCTATTTTCTCGTCAGAGTTTAATAACTTTAGTTTTTGCAGCTGCGTTGTCGATCCATTGTGAGCTAATTCTTTTCATGTGGTGTGAGGTAGAGATTCAAATTCATGTTTTGCACGTGGATCTCTGGTGGTCCCGACACCATTTACAGAAAAGACTCTTCTGTCCCCTCCGGGACTGCCTTGGTACCCTAGTGAAAATCAATTGGCCATAAATGTGAGGGTTTGCTGAGGATTTGGAGCAGTGGCATAAGCACATGCCTGGCAAGCATGAGGTCACGAGTTCAATTCCCGGTACTCAAAAAAAAAAAAAAAGGGAAAAATGTGAGGGTTAATTTCTGGGTTCCCAATTCTACTTCACTGACTGGAGTATGTCTCCTATGCCAGTATCATGCAATCTTAATTAAAATAACTCCATAGTAAATTTCAAAACTGGAACTATTTGTGCAGTTTTAATATTTTGGCTGTTTGGATCCCATGCATTTCCAGGTGAGTTTTATCTTGTCAGTTGTTTTTGAGAGGCTACCTCAAAATGCTCAGGGGATCCCCACCAGCAAGGAGGATCTCAGTGTCACAGCCTAACCTTGGACTTCTCAGCCTTCAGAATGAAGAACCAAATAAACCCATTTTTCTTCTAATTTACTCAGCCTGTGGGATTTGATTATAGCCACAGAAAACTGACCAGCACATCACCCCTTCACTTCTGGACTTTGGTGAAACACCACCCCAGAAGCCACACATGCGTGGGTCAGTTCCCCCTGGGGATTCAGATGGCCCATCCAGTTGGCATGGGGGCCAGGTCCCTGATTCTCCTCTGCTGTCTCCTAAAAGTAGAGTAAATCCACCCATACAGGGACCTGCTATGACTTCCCTGGCCAGTGGGGGAAGCTGTTTTGCTATGTCTTCTCTCCCTCCTGGTTGGGGCTTGCACCCCAAATATGTTGTTAGCATCTTACCTCTGCCCATGCCCTTCTTGCTGGAAACCCCACCTACATGGCTGTCATAGTCACTTTCCTTGTCACTGAGACACGATACCTGACACCCACAGCTTGAGGAAAGGTTTGTTTTGGCCCACAGTTTGTAGCTGTTTCAGTCTGTACCTGGCTGGCTCCAAGGAAGAACACCATGGCAGAGGGGCCTGGTGGAGGAGAGCTGCTCGCGGCATGGTGGACAGGAAGCAGGGACCTCAAAGGGAGGGGCTGGAGAGGGAGGGAGAAAGCCCTTCCGGGTCAGGACTCCAGCAACCCAGCTCTTCTGACCAGATCTCACCTCCTAACCGCAACTCAAACCCCCATAATCCATTGGTCCTTCAAAAGCCCTGCCTGTGAGCACATGAGGCTCTTGGGGGACACCTAGATATAAACCATAACAACAACTGCAGTCCTGAGCCCCCAAACCTGCCTGGATTCCTTGCAGCTAACGAGTTGATGCATGGCACTTTGGGGGACCCCACGCACTCCATCAGGCCTTCTGATTCCGGGCTACGTGGTTGTTACCTATGGGGAGGGAGTATTTCTGCATTCATCTGCTGGGGTTGCCATAGCAAAGCACCCGCCAGCTAAGTGGTTT
The DNA here is from genome assembly GCA_004027455.1 of Hydrochoerus hydrochaeris. Taxonomy (NCBI): domain Eukaryota; kingdom Metazoa; phylum Chordata; class Mammalia; order Rodentia; family Hydrochaeridae; genus Hydrochoerus; species Hydrochoerus hydrochaeris. Next base: position 43,355 of record PVLA01011168.1, read on the forward strand.
AAACAACAGAGACTCAATTCTCACAGCTCCAGGGGCTGGAGCCGAGGCTGAGCTTTGGTGGGGTTGGTGCGCTCTGCCCCCACTCTGGCTTGTAGGCAGCGTGTCCCCAGCCCCAGTTCCACATGGGCTTTCCCTGCGTGTGTCTGCAGCCTGCTTTTTGCTCCTCGGATCCCACTCACTTTGGTTTCAGGCCCACCCTGATGACCTCATTCTAACGCCATTGTTTTGAAGTCACTGTCCCCAAACACAGTCATGTTCTGAGGGACTGATGGGCTGAGACTTCAGCAAGTGCATCTTGGGGAAGCATAACTCAGCCTGTAACACTCCCTCTTTGCTGAATTCATGAAGCAACTCTGCAGCTCCCCATGAGCTGAGAGCCGCCCAGCAAGACATCCAGGAAGCACCACTTTCTACACCTTAAAACAGCTAACGAGAAGGTTGAGTAAAGCCATGTTGGCAACGATGCACTGAGCCTTGAAATGTCCTCAGCGGCTGGTGGGTGTGCCACCAGTCAGGTCCCTCTGGGGAAATCTGACAGCCCCTGGAGAGTGAAGCATGGTGACCCTGTGACCTGCCAGCCCTCTGCTGGGGTCTACTCCGGGAACTCCCTGCAGAGATAGATCAGGGACCTGCAGGGAGCTGCTCAATGCAGGGTTATTTACAGTTTGAAAGCATGGGGGTTGGTGGCATTGGCAGAATGCAAAGGTGTGAGCCACACAGCCATTGGAAGCCAGGGAAATGGTGACATATGTCATCTGAAGGTTCTAAACAGCAGTGCTGATGGGGAGACTGTGCTATGCACCCAAGCATGCACCACATGGCACCAGCAGAATCCCCCAGATCCTTGCAAGGCTCCTGGGTGGCTCAGGATCCCCGGCAGTGGATGCGGGAGGGAGGAGAGGGGAAGGGCACCCTGTGCCCGGTGCCTTAGGAGCCTGCGGTGAGGGAGGCTGGCAAACACAAGTGTGTGTGTCACCCAGGACCAAGGAAGGCTGAGGCAGGGTGAGCAAGGAAGCGTGTGGCCAGGGCCCAGGCTGGCCAGCAGCACCCAGCGGTCAGAATCTGGGTGGACTGTACATGCCTAGGCCGGGGTGCGACCCAGGAGGCCTTGGAAGACATGGCCTTCCGCGTGCCTCTCTGCTGAGGTCTGACACACAGCTGGGCCAGCCAGGCCCTTGGGTCGCCTCTGGCTGAGTATGGAAGGCAGCTGTCCCCGGTAGTAGCGGGGGGGGGGGGGGCTTGACCCCTGGAAGTGGCTCAAGGATCCTGGATGTTCAGAAATGTGAGGACGTGAGCAGCTCTATTGTCCCTGGCCTCTGGCTGGCCAGCCCTGGTGCCTGGCCTAATGGCCCCTTTCCACATGGCCCCCCTGCAGGTCAGGGGCCTGAGAAGACCCTGCACAGGGCTGAGCCGGGGCAGGGAGAGCCCTCAGGGAGGTGGGAGGGACCACTGTGACTATTTGGCAGCTTCCAGCTTGTCTGTATCCTAATTTCAGTGATGCGGTGTGGTGCCTGCCGAGGTCACAGGCATTGACGCCATTGGGCTGGGTGTGGGGGGAGGCAGGGGCTGCTCAGGTGGGGTGGGGCACGCTGAGCTCCAGAAGACAGAAAATGGAGCACCTGAAAATGCTCTGTCGGGCTCTCATGAGGACAAATGTCCACACTTGAGGGTTATCGCAGTGACAAGTTGTGTCAGGCGACTGTGGGAGGCAGGTCAGCAGTGAACAAGTGGGCATCTCTCCACCAACATCAGCACCCAGTGGGATGAGGCATCACCACCCCGGGACAGCTTCCCGCAGCCGGGGCGAGCGCTGCAGGCTTTGCTGGCAGAGACGCGACACACAGCTACCTGCCCAGGCCCTGCTCCCTGGCCTGCAAGGAGGCCCCAGACCAACATCATAGGGACGGCCAGCAACAGTGCTGGCTGCCACCCAAGGCCTCAGAGCCCCGGGCAGCTTCTCATCATGGGGCTTTTCCACTCCGTGGTCCCCTCCAGGAACACTCTTGGTGGGAGCCCCGTCTGCGCAGCCCCCCTGCTGGTGGTTCCAAGGGGAAATGCAGTGGGCAAGAGCAGGCGTAGTCCTGTCCCATGTGGCCAGCACCTGGAGTCTGCCATCTTGCTCTGTGGTCTGGGATTCAACAATGTCTCCAAGAGGTATTTTAGTTGCTTTCTCATTGCTGGGACAAAATACCTGACACCCACAAGACAAAGGAGGAAAGGTTTATTTTGGTTCACAGTCTGTGGAGGTTCCAGTCCATAGCTGGCTGGCTGTAAGGCAAGAGGCATGGCAGAGGGGCACTGCAGAGCAGAAACAGTCCATGGCAGGGCAGGCAGGAAGCAGGGTGGGGTCAAGTGGAGAGGAAGGATGTGCCACATCCATGGTGACCCACCTCATCCCACCGGCTTTCACCTCCCAGCATCACACCCAGCTATAAAACCATCAGCAGATTAATCCAGTATTACAAACCCATGACCCAGTCACCTTCCAAAGCCCCACCTGTGAGCACTTGGGGCTTTGGGGGGACATTCAGATATAAACTATAACAAGTGGGTACGTGCTGAACCTGTGGAGGAGCCCAGAATGTGTGTACCTGTGTTGCTCCCCATCACTGAACAGTCCTCATCAGAACCTGCTTCCTTGGTGACCAAGAAGCAATCTTGTCCCAGCCAGTGGAAATCTCCTCAGGCTACCTCTGGAACCTGCATAGCAAGTCTTGCCCTGTGTTCTCTAAACTGTGGGAGGAAAAGGAGCACATCAGTGGCCCTCACATCATTCTGACAAATTCCTTCAGGTATGTGTTAGTCAGCTTTCCCAGACTGTGACAAAATACTTGAGAACATTAGCTTAAAGGGAGGACAGAGTTATTCTGGTTCATGCTTTTTGGAAGTGTTGGCTGCTTGGCTTTGTTTCCTTTGGGCCTGAACACCACAGTGGGGTGTGTGGCAGCAGAAACGGCTCCCCTCATGGTGCCCAGGAAGCAAATACTGAGAGAGGAAGGGGCCAGGGTCCAGATATGACCTCCCTAGACTCACCCCCAGGACCTGCCTCTCTCCACAAGGTGCCACCTCTTAGTTTCCACCACCTCCCAATAGTGCCATCAACTGGGAACCAAATCTCCAATACATGTGTGTGGGGTATGGAGGTGTGTGTGTGTGTGTGGGATATTAAGACCCAAACCATAAGACAGCAGATCTGGTCACTGTGGGTCACGGTCTGCCACACCTCTCCCCGCTACTTGACAGGACATCTGTGTTCCAAGATGGGGCCATGTGACTCATTTTGGCCAATGAGATGTGGGCACAAGCATCATATGTCTCTTCCAGGGCCCTGGAAGAACTAGTCTGTGCCTTTGCCATGGCTTTTTCCCCCTCTGCTTTTAGATTTAAAAAACAATTTTGTTGCCTTGGGTCCAGAGGGAAGATGATATGGATCAGAGCCACAACCACTCACAGCAGAAGTGGAAGGAGAACAGTCATTGACATTTGGGGGTCTTTTGTTACTTCAGCGAACCTCAGCCTATCCTGAGGGATACGCTTACCAATGTCTCTTTGGAAGTGAGGGTTCAATCTCACCCTCGCAATTCTGGGTGTGTTGGGCGAACTTTACTGAGAGATTTTTGAGTATATGAAGGGTTGAAAAAGAGCTGGGCATGAAGCCCAGCTGTACAGCACTTGCCTGGCATGTACGAAGCCCTGGGTCCTGTCCCCAGCACCACACACACACACACACACACACACACACACACACACTACACTCCCCACAGGTCATTAGGGAACTCCATGATCATTAGAATAACGTGTTACCCAGCGCTAAAAAATGAGCTGTCAAGTCATGAAAGACATGTGGGAATCTCTCCCTCTCTCTCTCCCTCTCCCCTGTCATGCATGTCAGGAAATGCTCTACCATGGAGCAGACTTCCAGCCTTCTAGGAAAGGAGCTGAAATGCCCGTGACTGTATGGAGGAGGGACCTGCCAAGGCAGCAGCGACACACTGCAGGGGCGGGGCGGTGAGGGGTGGTGTGTGGTCCTTTCCCCCTTCCCCCCTTTCCTGGGCTGGAAGTTAAGCTTATTTGCAGGAGAAAGCAGTGCAAAGCCACTCTGGGAGGTCAGGCCCCAGAGCCAACTGCCGAACTGGGCTGGCGTCCTGTTTTATGGGGTAATGGGGTCCCAGGACCCAACTCACTCCTGGTGGCTGTTTCTGATGGGTATCAGCTCATTGCTAGGGGTCTACAATGAAAGTCTTGGGAGCTGGTGAAAAAGTCTTTTTTTTTTGTACTGAGACTTTAACTCAGGATCTTGTGCTTGCCAGGTGGTCACTGCCTCTGAGCTGCAGCCCTGACCAAAACTGTCTTTTTTTTTTTTTTTTTGAGACAGGGTCTCGCTCTGTAGTTGGCCAGGCTGACCTTGATTTCCCAGTGACCCTCCTGCCTCAGCCTCCCGAGTGCTGGGAGTCCTGGCGTGTGCCACCACGCCCGATGAAGTTTTATTCTTCTCTGTGCTTCTTGGAACGGGTTTGCACAAAGAGGAACTTAGCTAAGCCCTGAGTATTTCTGGCCCAGTGCTAACCGCAGCCCAGGTTGGCTTCTTCTCGTTCTCTAGGGCACTGACCCACATTGTCCCTGCCTGTTGGGGTCCTGTTCTTACAATCCTGTGTGATTCCATCTACCTGACAAGCGGGAAGAGGCAGAATCATGGGGACAGAAAACACCCAGTGGCCGCGGGGAGGGGGGAGATGGAGCAGAGAGGGCTTTCAGGGAGTGAGCTCCGCCTGCTGTGGCCACAGTGCACCGGGGCAGGCGCGGAGCTTTGCTAAAACCCACAGAGCACTCACGGCCAGGAGAGAGCCCGGATGTGACCAGAGAGCCTGGTGGCTCATGATCAAACGTGGGCCCGTCGGAGGCAACGCCCAGCTGCGGTTTGCTTTCTGCTCAGCCTTGCTGTAAACCTAAAACTCGCCTAGAAAATAAAGTTAATTAAAAAAAAGAAATAAATTTTAAAAGTCTATTAAGCCTGGCGTGGTGGTGACCCTGTCTCAAAAGACAAAAAAGAAAAAAAAAAAGCTGATTAAAAATAAGAAACACAGCCAGGGCTACAGCTCGGCGGCGTAGGCACCCGCCTGACAAGCACGAGGCCCTGACTTCAATTCCTGGTACCAAAAATCCCCCCAAAACAAAAAACAAAACAAAAAAAACCAAGTAAATTTTAGAGCCGAAAATACCATATCTGAAGTGAAGGACTCATGTGTACTGTTAGCAGCAGATGGGACACGGGAAAGGGACCGGTAAAGTCTAAGGCAGGTCAGTATGAACATCCACGCTGAAGCCCAGAAAGAAACCACCACGGACAGCGGACTACAGGCCCTGGACCAGGTTCTGTCCAGGGCTTGAGGTTGTAAATAAAGTTTTATTGGAACCTGAACACGTGATCTATTAGCCTGCACGGGACTCCCCACGGCTGCCGTTTTGCAGAGATGGGCCCTGGGACTTAGCGAATAAACTGCAGAAACTAACTGGAGTCCCAGGGCCCATCTCTGTGAAACGGCAGCCATGGGCTGTGAGCAGCTCCACGGTAGAGCGCTTGCCCAGCACCCCAGCACTGCCAAAAAATAAACCAGCAAATAAATACGAATTTAAAGTCCTTAGAAAACAAAGGGGAAAAAACCCCACTAAGCTAGAAAAATCCTAAGCCAGTGGCAGCAATGTGTCCCAGCACTCAGGAGGCTGAGGCAGGAGGATCACTTGAGTTCAGGACCAGCCTGGGCAACACTGTGAGATCCTCTCTTCAAATGTAATATTAAAAGAAGTTCTTTAAGCCAAATGGGAAGAATTGCAGGTGGAAACCCAGACTATTAGAAAGAAATAATCAAGAAATTATAAATACTTGGACAAATATATTTCTCTCTCTTTTGGGGTACCAGGAATTGAACTCAGGACCTCGTGCTTGCCAAGTGGGTGCTGCACCACTGAGCTAAATCCCTGGCCCTTCTTTCTTTTCTTTACTTAAAAGCCAGTTCACTTGTTTAAGTGAAAATAATAAAAATGCAGCAGTAGAATGGCTGGTGACCCACAAAAAGCAAAGAGGGGCCAATAGAATGAGGCTGTCACTATTCTGTTGTCAGATTCTCACCCTCTCCTCACAAGAACTAATTCATACTAAGGTGTGAGGACTGATACCCATTTAAATCTGGCAAAGAAGAGTTTGCAAACTGACCACCTCCAGGAAACTGGTTTCACACAGCAGGGTGGAAGACAACTACCTCTGGGCAGACGTGGGCAAGAGTGAGAAGGGGGTAGGCAGGCATGGGGCAAGCAGGACACCAGGGAGGAGGTCGGGGTCTCCCTAGGCACTGGGTCTGACCTTCTGTGGCCTGTTTCTCCCTCTGTAAGAGGATGGGGGCAGAATAGTCCAGAAGTCCTAGCCTGTCCCCTACGCCTGGTATTTCTCAGGGCTGTGCTGGAAGCCCAGCTGGTCACAGGCCACCTGCAGCCCGGGTGTGAGTGGCACAGGTGTGTGTGATGAAGGTTGCTGGGGCGGGGGGTGGAGTGAGGGGCCAAGCGGGGCTGTGGCAGCTGTCCTGTCCCCTGGGCCGCGGAAACACTGGCCACTGTTGCCATGCTCTGAGGGCTTTGGGACCTCAGAAGATGCCCAGGGTACCAGTTTGGCCCCACCTGCCTGGACTCCTGCAGCTCCCCTCCTCTCTGCTTTGGGAATTTTGATCTGTTTTATCTCCAAAATGAAGAGAACAAAGCCTTCCTCATGGGGACAATTATGCGGGAGTAGAAGGCGGCTTAATGGGCTCTCATTAAAAGGCGGCTGGGCTGGGGAGGGAGGTGGTGACAGCCACCCCGCTGTCAGAGGCTCAGGGGGGCCCAGGGCTTCCTTAGGGACCAGGAGGAGGGGATGGGACCATGGGACGGCCAGGTCATGCTACCTGCCCCACTCCTGCCCTCTCCTCCAGGGACGGGGCTCCCGGGGACCCTGCAGCCCCCAGCTGGCCTCGCTGGCCTGCAGCTGTGCACACACCTGTAGCGCTCTGAGCAGGGACGCAGGCCGGGACAGGCTCGAGAGGACGGGGTGGGTACATCTCCCACCTTCTCTCTGCTGACCTCTATGCTGAGCTGAGAAGCAGCCTTGGGGTTCTTCTGTTTTTGTGTTTGTCTTCCTTGGTTTGTTTGAGACAGGGTCTGTTCCACAGTCCAGCCTGGCCTTGAACTCACCGAGATCTTACTGCCTCAGCCTCCTCAGTGCTGGGATCAGACATGGTGCTGCATGCCGGGGTCAAGTACTGCGTGTGCCAGGTTCCTGGTTGCGCTCTCTCTCTGTGGCTGAGCTCCCTGCAGTGCCCAAGCTGCTTGGGAGGAGTCGGGCGTGGACACCGCTTCGTTTCCACGGTGGGTGTGAGCAGGAGCCTGAGTGCGAGGTCGGCCCTATTGCCGCCCAGGCCCTCGCCCTGGATGGGACCGAGAGTGGCCTCCTGCATCCAGCTCCAACGCTGTCATCCTGGGGTGACAGACTGATGTGTGCGTGGGAGGGGACAGAGCTGGGGCTGAGCACGAGACACCGCAGCCTCGCTGCTCTGCATAGAGAAACCAGTGACTCCAGAGGCACAGGGAAGAGCAATGAGGCCATAATCCAGCACATGGGAGGCTGAGGCAGGAAGGTCCCAAGTCTGAGCCCCACCCGAGCAATTTAGCAGAGGTCTGTCTGGAGACTTTTTTAAAAAGGGGTAGGGAGGAAACTCGGTACAAAGGCTCTGAGTTCAATTCCCAGTATGGGGGTGGAGAGTGGCAGAGAAGGAGCAGGAGATGGCAAAGAGACACATGACCCTCCAGCTTTCCAGAGGTGCCCTGTCTCATCAGTGGGTGAGCCTGACTGAGGAAAGCAGGCTTGGCCAGGGGAAGCAGCCCAGGGAAAGGACCTCGGAGCCCACCCGCTGCCCGCTGCTCCAGGCTCAGCACAGGGCATGGGGACGGGAAGGTGAGGGGCAGGAAGCTCTCAGGGCAGGGGGCTGCATGCTGGCTCCCCCACGGCACGGGGATACCAGTGGGAGCCCCCCGTTTCCAGGCTAGGCCCCGCCAGCTCCCTCGCAGGTTGCGCAGTGGCCCACCTGCACACCAGGACCGTGATCTGACACGGCCCAGCCAAGCTGCCTGGGGCGCCCGCATCCAGCCTTTCCCCAGTGCTCGCCCCTCTCTGGGGGACACTCAGCGGTACCCTGTTCCAGACCAGGCTCCGCCCGCTGCTCCTCTGCCCAGCCACGGCCCTGCGTGGGAGGGGGAGGTGGAGGACTGGACACGGTGCTCAGGGCGACTCCTGGTACAGACTCTTGTTTTTGGTGGTAGCACTGAGTTTTGAACTCAGGACCTTTGCACGGGTTGCATGCACAGCCCTTTTAATTCTGTATTTTTAGTCAGAATTTCACTGAATTGCTAAATTGCCCAGGCTCAAACTTGAGATCCTTCTGCCTCAGCCTCCAAGAACTGGGATGACAGGCGTGCATGACCGTACCTGCCTTAAACCTTTTCTGAATGTTTCCTTGAATAAGAGCAACAGAGGGAGGTGGTCTGAAAATACCTTCGAGCTGACCTTATGGACATGACCTTCCCTCCTTCGAGGTGACATCCTGCCACTCAAAGCCCCAGCCATCCCCACAAACAGGGCAAAGGAAACGCTGACAATCGCCACTTTAGTCACAGCAAAGTTCAGGAGGTCCTATTTCAGGATGGGGGGCGGGGCAGCGGGGGGTGTGGGTTGCTCTTGACGGTGCTGGGAGTTGAACCCAGGGCCTCATGCGTGTTATGCAAGTGCTCTGTCTCCTGCCCCTAGAAAGGAGTTCCAATTAGCATGACCTCAAGGAAAGAAAACGCGAAAAGGAACAAACATCTCCGGGCCTCTGCCAAACCCGGCAGCTGCCTCCTTTTTGGGAAGACTCACATCCTGGAAATATTAAATTTTCATTGTCTTTTTGTTTGGTATTTTCTGGAGCAGGGCGTGTTTGTTTTGTGTTGTGAGCTGTTGCAGTGGAGGACCTGGGGCTTGGGGGAGGCACAAGCTGCTGGGGGCCTGGATCCCCAAGTCCCTTTCCTTGGGCCTTGCTGGCCACATGGTCACCTGTGTCCCTGACATCACGGGGACAAGAGTGGAGACCAGGGCTGTGGGATGGCCTGGGGGGCTTGGTGCAGAGTAACTTGGCCAGCCCTGGACTGTCAGGGTCCTCCGCCCACTAGGAGAGGACCTGAAGGAAGTGGGACCCTGGCTGACCTCTCCTGTCTTCATCCTGGGGGAGACAGAACGGGTAGATGGGGCTATGCCTCTGTCCCAGCAGGAGTCTGAGGCCACGTCGCTGCAGCAGCTGCCCAGCGCCACCAGGCCCCACTGGGTTGGGGACAAACGCCTCCCAGGTTGCCTGGGAACCAAGGGAGAAAGACCCCAGCCTCAGCCCGCCAAGGGCTGACCACAGCAAGAGCTGGGGGTGCACACAGACATCGGTGGCAGGCTGGGCAGGACCCCAAGGGGCAGGGCTGCCCCAGGACCCCCCAGCACAGGCAGAGCGGTAGTGACAGCAGGTGAACCAAGTGTCACAGACCCAGGACAGTTGTTAGCATGATTCGAGGGAGGGGTCTAAGGTCCCTTTAGACCTTCAGCCTGCTTGGCTGGGTGTGCACACGTGTGTGTGCGTGTGTGCTGGTGTGTGTGTTGGAGAGAGGCCCACATGCCCTTTATTCAAAACAGGAGCTGAAGCAGTTACCTCCAGGGACAAGAATTTGTTTTGGAAAGGAGGAGGGGTGAGAAGAGACAGGGAGCATTGTCGGGAATAGTTAAGGCTTTTTCTGTTTAAACAAAGAGAAATTTTTAAGCAATGTAAAAAAAAAAAAAAAATCTCCCAAAGCTCATTTTAAATAAATCCCTGCAAGCCGGGCTGCAGCTTCTGGTGGGGCTCGGGCTCGGGTGCCCCAGCCTTGTCTGCCGCCCCCCAGGCGTGTGCGTGCTCACGTGTGTGTGTGCGTGCGTGCGTGTCTGTACACGCCACATGCGGCCAAGCTGCCTGGACTCCGCGGGCTCACAGCTCCTGCTGGCCGTGTCAGAGGCGCCAGGCCAGGGCCCCCCCAGGCTCCAAGACCTCTGAGCCCTCAGTGTACCTGGTCCCGGCCCGAGGTCCACACCGTCACCAGAGCCGGGCTGGACCCCCTTCCTCTCTGTCCCCTTTGCTGCCCAGCAGCTCTGCTCCCTGAGGTGAGGGCTGAGGGCCAGGGGCATTCAGCATGGGGTGGCATCCCCTGCCGGTGCCCAGGCCAGGCTGCTCCTGTCCCCACAGCTCCATTCAGCACCTGCCAGAACTCCTGCTCCTTCTGCTCCTGTCACCCCGTTTCCCCTGCTGGGTTCCAGAACTCTGCTCTGCCTCAAGCACCTGGGGTGACATTATCTGTCCTTCCCCTGTAGGGGTCTCTGTGCTGTAGTGAGTCTGTCCCTAGATTGTGCTCACTGAGACCTTGCTGCCTCCGGGGTGTGACAGCTGCAGCCTTCCCAAGTAGCTGAGCACCTAGAAAACTGAGAACAGGAGGTGAGGAAGAAGTGTGTTTGGGGCATTTCACCTGGGCTTTGAAGGATGGCTAGGAGCTCACCAATTAGAGGAAGTGGGAAGGGCCTTGCAGTTAGGCAAAGCAAAGAGAAAGCAAAACACCACCCAGAGATGCATGGGAAAGCATTGTGGAAAACGAGGCACTTGAAGAATGCTCAGCTTTTATATTAGTTAGGGTACTTTCCACTGAAGGTAACAAATGGCACAACTAATTGTTTTATAAACACATAAATTAAATGTTTTATTATGTTATGTAACAAACAGAGCCAGGCCGTTGCCAGGGCTGGTTAACCTAGCAGCTCAACAGTATGATAAAGAATGATTTCTTGCCGAGGATTAGCTCAGCAGCATAAGTACTGCCCGGCAAGTGTGAGGTCAAGAATTTGATCCCTGGTACAAGAAAAAAAAAAAAAAAAAAGATCTCTCATGAGGCAGGAGTCACTCAGCAAATTAGTGAGCCCCTATTTCAAAATGAAAAACAAAACAAAAAAATTCTGGGAATGTAGCTCAGTGCAAAGGCCTTGAGTTAATGCTGCAAGAAAAAAAAAAAAAAAAAAGAATGACTTCCTCACTAGATTTGTCTCTTTGTGGTCACAAAATGGCTGCCAGAGCACTGGACAGCATATCCTCACCTATCTCTAACCCATGGTGGGGTGGTGAGGTCAGAGCAAGGTCTCAGGGTCCTGCTTTCCTTCCCTGGGCTCACCCCCCTGCAGCCAGCAGCGCTGAGCAATGTCCTGGAGGACCAGAGTGGAGCTGGCATTCTTGCTACACGGAGAGCTTGCAGGATTCTCACAGAATCACTTTCTGGACTCTCAGTGTGCCCACTGCATAGACAGGGCCCCTGAGGCCCTGCACAGCTCCTGGGTTTCAAGTGTGGGAAGAGACATGACCCTCCATGCTGCCAGGCAGTGCTGGGCCTGGGGGGTCTGTCCACTGTAGAGACCACCTCCCTCGGGGACGCTCCCCACAGATGGACGTGAGACCAGCATAGTGCCACCCTGCTCAGCTGCGACTGTAGACCAACATCGCTGCACCCCTTCCCTACTGGGGTGTGGTCAAGCACTGTCACCTCGCCACTCAGGGGACCCACCAAGGACCCCAGGAGCCTTTCTGTGTCAGAGGTAGAAGACCGAGGCCCTGGGCCACCTTTGGGCCGGTTCCCTGTGGCCACTCAGTCCCTGTCCACCTACAGCTAAGTAGCAAGCATTGGTAAAGTGTTCATTTCTAATTCTGCAGGGCAGAGCTGGCCAGCAGAGAGCTAGGGACCTGCCCAAGGTAACACAGCCCAATGGAGGCAGAGCCAAGACCAGAGCTGAGGGTGGCCTGGAGCCGAGACCACCATGCCAGCTGCAGGAGCATTGTCCAGGCCAGTGGCCTCTGCCCCATCTGCCACCCTGGATCCCAGCACTGTCACCAGTGAGGAGAACGTCAGCCTGAGAGAAGAATCCTGCTCTGGAGCTTGGCCCTGCCCCTTCCTGACCCAGTGGCTGTGGGAAGGTCATGCCTTCCGTGGGCCTGGGGCACCACCTCTGCTTGCCCGGGGATTTGGCCTGATCATCCAGCTGCAGATGAGGCCTGGGCTCCTGGTCTCCAGTGGAGAATCCATCACTGGAGTCACTGACTTTCAACAACTGCATATGATACAGCAGCTTTGTGTCAACCTCTGGGAACTTGGGACACCACAGAATAACCCAGCAGCAGTCCTGCCTGGGTGGGGCTGGTGTTCCAGAAGTCCCATACACGTGGGGTGACTGCAGCAAGCACTCTGGGTGAGACTGATGGATAGATGGGTGAATGGATGGAGAGATGGGTGGGTGGATGGATGGAGAGATGGGTGGGTAGATGGATGGAGAGATGGGTAGATGAGTGGATGGAGAGATGGGTGGGTGGATGGATGGAGAGATGGGTGGATGGATGGATGGGTGGATGGATGGATGGA